>JAODUO010001761.1:0-27500 GCA_025642075.2 Ridgeia piscesae
TTACACTAATATGCAATATGACAAAAATGTGTCTTCAGTAGACGTTTGAAGCTGGTCAGATTATTACAAGTCTTAATGACCGTTGGTAAATTGTTCCATAGGGACGCAGCAGCGACAGCGAACGAGCAGTCACCAGCTTTGGTATGGGTACGCTTCACTTGTAACATGTTATTGTTCGCAGAAAGACGATTTTGCTCAAACGCCTGGCATCCTGCAATGTTTCCTTTACTTGTGACGTTGGTGTCAGCATGCTAACATACGTCTTATACACAATTAGTATCGAATATAATTCAACATCACACATCACCAGGAGCCAACATACGGGTTTGGCCACCCACTGGTCATTTTGAGAAAAGCTGATGGTCAACAATGGAAGAGTTGCGTGTCGCTGACCGCGTCTAACTACAAGTAGCAACAAGCGTGTTCAATGACAACTGCATTGACCGTTTGTGTGATGAGAGAACTCCATTGAGATCATCACACAACTCACACACTTAACACACTAGTAACTACACCTATTCCTGTTATAACACCATTCAAGACTCTGTGCAATGACTAGACCCTTTTTTAAATCACTAAGTTTGAATGATATGCCAGTATTTTTTTTGCCAAAAACAAAAAGACAGCTTACGGATACTGTCTTTCACTGTACTGATGTTACAACCGTATGAGGAATAGTGTGGCATTCACTGTCACTGTTGTGATTTTGGTGTACACCGACGTAAGGCACTTTTAGCGAACCGCTTGCCTCAACTGAACCAGCAAACGAATTTATGACGTATTACTTTTCCAAAGTGCAGATAGAAGCTGGCTTTTGATTGGTTGCATGGACCAAGATAGGCCCGTTCATGGTGTCCGTGATTTAGCTAGATTTTATATAATTTTAAGACCATTTCCTGAGTAAACCACTAATGTGAAAATGTTGAGTGTAGTTGCAAATGGTTAGTTTGTGTAAACTCTTTTAGGTGCATAACACCAAACAGTTGCCTTTTTTCGCCCTTTAAGTCTTAAGTCTTCTGAAATAGTCAGCTTTACAACTGAGGTGCTCTAGAACTAAGAAGCATTTGCTAATATGTTGATCATAGCAGTATGATAACACTGATGTGTTTCTTCTAATTTTGAACTAACACAAATGTCCATGTCTTCTGTGCTTCATTGTCCAGGTCCTGTCACACACCAGCCTCAGTGTTGATGATCCATGTCGTCATCACTATGAACATATAAACATTGATTTACTTATTATATTACAATACTAATACCACCACAATATCACATCAACCTTTATATGACAGACAAACAGTTCACAGTCAAACATGTTTTTTTTAGAAACATGGAGAAAGCTGCCCACTGCTACTGCAATGACCTATTTAAACATTTACACTCTCGGCTAGAATAATGACAAATAACTCAAGTCCATACATTGCTACTTAAAAGTATTTTAATTCTCCACATTCATAATTTATTCAGAGAATCATACAATTGATTGTGTCAATGTGCTGTATACAAATGAGTTAACACAACTAATAATTGCACCGGCAGCAGTAATAGAAATGGATTAAATATTATTACCATTCAAACAAATTAGGTCTATAAAAATGTCTCTAATAGGCTTAGTAAATAATATTTAACAGGTGTGGTGAAAATTGTTGGGCTGAGGTGAATCGACACAACATCAGAAGCGAGGGAGGTATTTGTAGTGTATGGTATACATTTTTATAATGGTAACCGGACAGAATCCCCTCCTGACAGAATCTCCTCAGTCAAAATCCCCTCGGACATAATCCCCTCCGGACAAAATCCCCTTAATTCACTTGGGTGTTGGGGTTAGGGTTAGGTGTTGAGCTTAGGGTTACGTGTTGAGGGTTGGTGTTGGGGTTAGGGTTTTGTCTGAGGGTGTTCAATGTTT
The DNA here is from genome assembly GCA_025642075.2 of Ridgeia piscesae. Taxonomy (NCBI): domain Eukaryota; kingdom Metazoa; phylum Annelida; class Polychaeta; order Sabellida; family Siboglinidae; genus Ridgeia; species Ridgeia piscesae. The sequence continues at coordinate 1,907 of JAODUO010001761.1, forward strand.
TGACACAATACATTGTCCAAAATGAAACGTTAATAAGGGGATTTTGTCTGAAGGATTATGTATGGGGGTAATTTTGTCATGGATTCTTTTGTAACTCGGATGTCGCTCACAAACATCAAACAAGTTCACAGCCCGCCATTCCAACACCTATGTATTTACAAAGGACAACATCGAACTGTGAGGAACAACACAAAAACATCCGATTGTAAACAATTAAATATAAAATTCCCTTTTGGCTAGTTAACTTCCTCCTGTTGTTAGTTTGTCTACGGCCGTCGACTGCTACGATTTATTTACAACATAATCAGTGATGTCAGACGAAGCAACTAGAGCTGATTTGAGATACAAACTAACAAGTCAGGTCAAGATCGGACCGAGGATACTATAGCTTCACAAAGATTCCTCGCGATTTTGCCGTAATTAGCGTGACATTACGTAAGTGGCGCCATCTAGTTTCTAGCGTGCTAGGACACGATAGCAAAGTTTCAAATTACGAAGACCGCACCAGCCTGTTAGGATACGATAGCAAAGGTTCAAATGACAGAGACTGCACCAGCGGTCATATATCCCCCCCCTCTCCCCCAACTCACTCACTCGCCTTGTAGAGGATTGGAAAACAGGACGAGAGATGTGGAGAGCTGTAGCGGATGGAGAGAGAGAGAGAGAGAGAGAGAGAGAGAGAGAGAGAGAGAGAGAGAGAGAGAGAGAGAGAGAGAGAGAGAGAGAGAGAGAGAGAGAGAGAGAGAGAGAGAGAGAGAGAGAGAGAGAGAGAGAGAGAGAGAGAGAGAGAGAGAGGGGAGAGAGAGAGAGAGAGAGAGAGAGAGAGAGAGAGAGAGAGAGAGAGAGAGAGAGAGAGAGAGAGAGAGAGAGAGAGAGAGAGAGAGAGAGAGAGAGAGAGAGAGAGAGAGAGAGAGAGAGAGAGAGAGAGAGAGAGAGAGAGAGAGAGAGAGAGAGAGAGAGAGAGAGAGAGAGAGAGAGAGAGAGAGAGAGAGAGAGAGAGATGAAGGCAGGGAGGAACGTAGGGAGGACGAGGGACGAACGATGGAGGGAGGGAGCGAGGAAGGAAGGGGGAATGGGTGGATGGAGGAATAGCGGACGAGAGATGAGGATAGCAATTTAAACCGATGATGGGGAGGAAGGAAAACAGGACGAGTGATGGGAAACGAAGGGAGTGGGAGTGAGTAATGGATGGTGAGAGGGAGGGAAAACTAAATGTAGAGAGGAAGGAAGGAGGAGAGGACAGTTGAAGAGGTGTGGTGGGAGCTATGTGTTGTGGGAGGGAGGAAGAAAGGAATGCAGGGAGGAATGAGCTAAGGATATAGAGAGTGAATGACGGAGAGATGGAGGGACGGAGGGAAGGAGCGAGTGATGGAAAGCCGGGGACGGACGGACGGACGGACGGACGGACGGACGGACGGACGGACGGACGGACGGACGGACGGACGGACGGACGGACGGACGGACGGACGGACGGACGGACGGACGGACGGACGGACGGACGGACGGACGGACGGACGGACGGACGACGGACGGACGGACGGACGGACGGACGGACGGACGGACGGACGGACGGACGGACGGACGGACGGACGGACGGACGGACGGACGGACGGACGGACGGACGGACGACGGACGGACGGACGGACGGACGGACGGACGGACGGACGACGACGGACGGACGGACGGACGGACGGACGGACGGACGGACGGACGGACGGACGGACGGACGGACGGACGGACGGACGGACGGACGGACGGACGGACGGACGGACGGACGGACGGACGGACGGACGGACGGACGGACGGACGGACGGACGGACGGACGGACGGACGGACGGACGGACGGACGGACGGACGGACGGACGGACGGACGGACGGACGGACGGACGGACGGACGGACGGACGGACGGACGGACGGACGGACGGACGGAGACTGTGCCAACCAGAGGGACTATGGAAGTTTTTGATGTGAAGACCAACCTAAAGTATTCCGTGATCACAAATGTGTTCGTCGATTTGTGAGCAAAAGTGGACTTGTTTTCAGTGGTGCCTGGTGAGTGCAGGTGTCAATTGTTACTTATCTGGACCTTTGGTCATCACCTGGATCTTACACCTCGTAAATGTACATATACGCTCAATAGTTTCATGTTTAGTTGTATTCCATAATTTAAAATATGCAGCAGTTTTGTTATCTAATTCTGAAAGTAGTTGCAAGAAGTGGGTTTTTCTTTGGTGTGTATGCTACATGAATTTGTTTATTGTGGTAATTACATGTAATATTCTTTATGTATCTATAAATTAAGGCAGGTACGTATTGGTAGGATATCTCACTAACATCTTTGCAAAAATTCCAGCTGCGTAATTCAGATAACTTGAATCAAATACTGGTTCAATCGTATGGCCCACTCTTGAGCGACGCGGGCTTATCAAACAAGCCATGACATTTTATAAAGAAAATTATAACAAAATCAACATCACACCACCACCGGGCCTATTAAAACCATAAATACCGTGGCCATTATGTAGCCACAAGGTGCCGCATCAACACTGCAGTGTTCTCTTTTTACACCCGAGCAATTCGCATCTGGAATATGATCCCACCATACATTACTGAAATAGAAAACCCCATAGCTTTTCAAGCAGCAATCACGATCGAACCTCCCCTTCACCACGACACATAATCACCTAAATTGCCTGTAAAACAAACAAACAAACAAACAAACAAACAAACAAACAAACAAACAAGCATACTACCTAATGCATGCGCACAAGAAGCACTACAAACTCCTGTGTTAGCCCAAGTTTGGACTGTATGAAGTAAACTGAGACCTAAGAAACCACCACGATCTGCTGCCTCATGCATAATGCAGGTGTTCTTTTTGTTGATTGTTGCTATGGTAACGTTTTGATCCTGGATGATCGGCATCTTGGGTGGTCAACTTTCATGGATTACCCCTGGGTAATCATTGTAAGTAGGCCATTATATAAAAAGTCATAATTGATTAAGGTTCTTAACTACACTGTAGATGGAAGGGACATTAATTAATTGTTCACAACTTTAAACATGTTTTGTGCTGTTGTTGCAATGGTGAACCATTTCTTAATTAGTTGGGGATGTTTATAATTAGTTATCTTGCAATATTTGCATTGTAAAGAATTAATGCTCAACAGCATATATTTCAAACATCAGGTATAAATGCAAGGGTATTTATGTCCAAATAAACATCTGGAAAATATACTGGGGTATTTCTGTTATAACAAATGCGTGGTACAAATACCAGGGTATTTGTTTAGAGTATATGTTTACTGACTAAGCTGATATTCTTAAAAACGTATTGTTAGATATTGAAATAAAAACAAAAAAATAATACCAGACACCTAATTAAGATATCCATTGTGTAGATCTCACAGTCTTGATTTGTTTCTTAAATTGTGGGAGATTGCCGTTGTTGGGCATGTCCATTTGTCCACAGGGTGGGTCCTGCACAAGCAAAATAATGCAGGACAGGGCAGGATACTTCGCTGTACAAGAACCGAGCCTAAGCCTAGCACAGAACGCTATCGAAAAATTATCTTGACTCTTTGCGGCAGGGGGCAGCACTGGCCACCCTGAACGCTCTATCAGTCACAACGAATCATGCGGTCGTCTTCTAACTCGGCTAATATCGCTCGTGGTTAATACGACCGGGCGTTGGGTAGTAGTGGCCTAGACATCGGACAACGAACTGGGTAGGTATAACGTCATTTGGACATTCATGATGATCACAGCATACATTTAAAAATGGTTAACGTAAATTGTCATCGCACAGGTCGCTACAATGCGGACCACGGACATAGTCCACTGATGAGAGTGACGTCCGATAGTGATAGTGACAGTTAGTGTCACTGTCAGGGGGCCAGTGTCAGTTCCAGTTTCAGTGGCACTGACTGCCAGACTCGCACAGACCCAGGCCAGAACTGGGCTCAGCTGCTGCTCATGGCATGGGCGCTGGCATCGCCATTTCCATTGACCATAAATGGCATAATAATTATCTTCACAAATTCAGTAAAAATAACAGCACTTGTGTTTAATAAATTCGGGGATCATGTCAGCTTTGCCTTGAGTTGAGGCACACAGCCTAGCCAGACCAGCACACTATTATAAAGTAGGGATCTAGTAATCCTGCATTTTGCAATACACACACCCTAGACCCTAACCCCTAATTTATAATAGTAGAGACAGCCAAACACAGCATGCTGCATAATGCAATACACACAAACTAACAGTAACCCATATTTTTTAATAATACAGAATTAGCATGCAACATTATGCAATACTCCCTAACCATAACCCTTTATTATAATAGTGGACTGGTCATCAAGTCAACATATTGCTGTTCATTCAATCATAGTTTATTCCTTACTCCTTTGTGCAGCAGAAATCGCTACAACTAAGTACAAGTCACAATCTCCATGTTGGCACCAATTGTAGTCTGTTTGGTTGATGATAAGTCCAGTTGTACATTTTGACAGTAATTATTACAGGAAGTGAAGACTAACAGTACACAATCTAGTTCCTTATCGATATCGCATGTAGTGGCTAAATGCTACACAGGACAATAGTGTTATAGATGGTGGCTGCTTCTATCATAGCCAAAACTATGAACAGATATTAGTCATGGTCAGGATGGTGTCACCCACGCAGCCTAAGTTACTTATGGTAAGCCTCATCAAATGTACTGCAAAGATAGTATCATAGGGCACTGACAAGAATGACCAGTGCCTGTTTCTTTGTTCCTCCACCTATGCTAGACACACACGTACCGATTTTCAACACACACCTACCGACTAGTCGGCACAAACTCAGTCGGCTAACTGCAGGTGTGTTGAAATTTACACTAATTGTCGGCCTTATTCTGCCGATTAACGCCGATTAAAATTTTGAATCAGCAGTCGACGCTCGTCTGCAGTCGGCGTTAGATAAGGACGTATACAGTGTCGGCTGTGACGAATTGGCGTATATCCGATGACAAGTCGGCTGGTGTGTGCTGGTTTTTTATAACATGCCAGTCGGCGGTAACTTGGCCAATAAGGAGACAAAGCGCGATCATATGACATATCTCGACATAAGGCTAAGCCCACATCTTTTATTAGTTTTCAAGACAAAAATACGAACAAATATTAGTGCCAAGGTGCAATAGTCAGGATGGGGATACCATCTAACGCAGCCTAAGTGACGTATGGTAAGCTTCATCAAATCTACTGCAACGATATAGTATGAGGGCACTGACAGGAATGACCGGTGCCTGGTTCATTATTCCTCCACTTAGTCTCCGAATGTCTAGACACAGATCCTGTAAATGTTGACTTGATTGATTGTTCTCTTATGTGGTTCTCAGTTACTGCATATCCCAGTCAATGTGGGTTCTCGATATTTCAGCCCACAAAGGATTTGGCCCGGATTGAACTATGTTTGCAACCAGTGATTCCGCGGCAGTGAACCATGACCAATTTGAACTTTTGTGGGCCAAAACAATCAAATTTGTAACTAGCACCAGCAGTTTTCAAGCCATGGTCCAAACTGTTTGTCCATGTTCTGCTAGGAAATCTCATTTTAAGTTTTAACTTGTGTTTATTCTGACTAATCGAGACAAACACGTTTGTGTGACATCAAGTACGAATATTTAGCATTTCTAAATGACAGCTAATGACAGCTATGCCATATGGTCTATATGGCATAGCTGTCATTAGCTGTCATTTAGAAATGCTAAATATTCATACTTGATGTCACACAAACGTGTTCAGCTACAGCAACACTAACTATAACCTCAAGACACAAGCTAACAGATGCAGAGCTGAACAACAGCGCCATTCATACTTAACAAACAACAGCGCCATTCGTACTTAACAAACAGCAGTACTCAGCAAAATCACTGAATACAATTATTGGAAATATCACCAGAGAAAGCACGTCTGAAACATGGGCAACTATTGACCATTCTTGAGGTAAGATTACACTGTAATTTGAATAAACACAATTTATCTATGTGACAAATAAAGTCTTTTCTGTTATTGATTTCAGATGTTGTTTGAGTGGCTGACACACGAGTCTCTCACCTGGCGTTGAACAGAACTGTGACGATGGATTACGAACAAGAAGGTCTGCTGCATGAACAGTTCTCTCGGCAGGCAAGGGCCACTCCAGACAATGTTGCCATTGTGGGTGGAGATGGTCAACAGATGACCTACAGGGAGGTGGACGTAGTGACCGATGAACTGGCAAAGACCCTGCGGTTGAAAGGGGTCGTCCCCGACTCAGTGGTCGGCATCTTCATGGAACGTCGCCTCGAGTACGCCTTGTGTTACATCGCCATTCTCAAGGCCGGTAAGATGCATGCAAGAGAGAATAATTTGGGATATATATATATATATATATATATATATATATATATATATATAGCACTGTTTTAGACTTTCTTTTTTTAGTGATGGATTTTAATTCATTTTTATATTAATTTATACAATTTACATACATACATTATATATATATACAATGTATATATATATATACATATATATATATATAATATATATATATATATATATATATATATATATATATATATATATATACCGGTAATATACTATACACACATATATAATAACAATAATAAAAATGTCTCAAATGCTAATTCTTGCATAGTGGTTTGGCTGTTCAATGCAAGTCTCCCTATGCAGCATTTAGCCTTATATATACATGTGTATATATATATATATATACACTGTAAATATATGTTTATAATGTATATTCAGCATAGCTTTATGTAGAGACCCGTCCATCCGTCATTTGGACGGGTAAAACCGAATATGGACGGGTAGAAATATGGGTGGACGGGTGGTGGATGGGTAAAAACAAATATGGATGGCATATATATATATATATATATATATATATATATATATATATAATATATATATTATATATATATATATATATATATTATATATATATATATATATATATATATATATATACATGTATATATAAGACCAGTGCATATATGACCGCCTGCAGGTCTGTCAGGGAAGTAAAATGTAGAGCACTTTGAACGGTCCTGAGGACTGGATACTGTGCTATATAAGAACTTGCCTTTTTTTAGTAGAGACCTTGCCCCTGGATGTGAGTTGATATGCTCCGCTCCAGCTGGCTCCAGGCACAGTTACAGACAGCTGCAGTAGATACCACAGGGTGCACTTGTTGGTGCACATAACTTTGTACTTTGACTGTCATGAATATAAAGAGAGACGGCTCATTTCTGTTTCTCATCTCCTGAGTCATATCAATAGTCAGTGCTTCAAGTCACACTATAGTGTGACACTATAGAATGACTTAAACTCTGTGTGATTGTTTAGTCTTGTCTAAGAAGTTATTTAACACATTTTCCCTTCAGAAATTCAAGTTGATAGAGCATTTCAGACATGCTAAGCTTTAATATACAAGCACAATTGAATGGGCTGGTGCCGGAGATTCAGCACATGTAAATAATATGGAGTATAGCAAATGCACAATTTCAGTTTCATGTCTAGCTTAATTTTATGAAACTGAATATTTTATGTTTGACATGTTAAGCTAAAATAAACGAAATATAGGTTAATTATTATTACATTGTGTTCCGATTACTTTTATTAATATGTTTTGATCTATCATTACTACACATTACCCTTACCAAAAGGCTAGTGATCTGAACCAGTTGACCAAACAATTGGTATATTAATAGTTTTTGACATGAATCCTACGGGTAGTTAAATGTTCTAGACATGCCTAAGTGGTATTTCTGTTGTTTGCACGTGACAAATTACCTGAGCACTTACCTTTAATTGACATTTACCTGTAGGTGGAGCCTACCTGCCCATGGACGTGTCTTACCCAGTGCCACTACTAGAAGACATCCTGGCTGATGTCAACCCAGTGACAGTCTTCGTATGTACAGACCTTCTGCAGAACTTGCCAGGTATAAATCACTTTATCCCTTGTGTACACATTTTCATTTTATTACTTAACTTTTCTGTAAAGTTTCAGAGATATTCCAATGTTGTTAGATCCTCATATTTGGTAAATATTATTATCCCCAAGTTTAAACCGCCCAGTCTAGCATGTGTTGCACATTTTGCAATGTAATATTGCTCTTAAATTATTAGTCAAATTGATAGTTCATAATAATAATTTTGTTCATTTGTTTATATTTAAGTGTCATTTATACTTTTAACGACAATTATTTGTTTACATGTTGTTAAAAATGACATTACCCACAGTTTATTCCCCCCATTTAGCACCTACATTACCTTAGTTGGAAGAAACATCACTATCTTCACCATGTCTGCCATCTGTATTAGTTCCTTCTCTGTATAATAGACTCCACTAATAAAATAGTGGTGAAGGAAGGATGGTTGGAGGAAATAAAGGAGGAGAACGCCAGGGAGACGGAGCCTCTGCCACCACTGACCATGTCACTGGACAACCTCGCTTACACGGTCTACTCCTCTGGCACGACTGGCAAGCCTAAAGGTGGGATCTGGTTTTATGAGCAGCTAAGAATAACTTCAATGCAGCAGCAAGATCCACATTGTTTGTGGCAAAACCAATGTTGTATTTAGACATGAGGCCCTTGACAACATATATACTGCTTTCTGCAGGTTTGTTTGCTATCTTTGCATACTCCTGAGGTCAAACATATTTAAATAATGTAAGTTTTTATATGGCACAACATCAAATGCTAAGGATTGTTCAAAGCAGTTTACACTACACTTTACTCCTTGGCAGACCTGTTCAGTCAAACATAATATTGACTTCTCTGGGAAGTGTGTTACTATAAAACATATGAAATATGATTAGAAAATAAAATGTGTGGTGTCTACCACTTATCTATGGTTGTACTTGTGAAGTGACTACTAAGTTAACGAGGTGCTTGTTCCCACAGGGATCCAGTGTCCCCACCGCGGGGCTGTCTTCTCCTACTACTGGCGCTACCAGATGTACCCATACGCCCCGGACGATCGTGAGGCGTGCAATGTGTTCTTTGTGTGGGAAATACTGCGGCCACTACTGAAGGGTACGTACAGCTGATGGAGTCAAGCCAGTGTAGGAAGTGTGAATGAGGATTCCTACCAGCCTTAGTTTATTAAACAAAACAGACAGGTCCATATTTGGCTAAACACTTAACTGCTGCATGTGAATGCAATACGAAAATGTAAAGTGATTTAAAACAATGTTCAAAATTAAAGCGATTTACAGAAATACATGTCCACCTATTGGAATAGTTGTAATTTTATTGTTACTTTTGAATCACTGTGACTAGTAGTCTATAAAACCCTCTATCAGTTACCCAGTCAGCACAAGCTGTAGATGTACCAAGTCGTACCTCTCTCCTGTCAGTGTACTCTTTGACTTTGGAATGCTCATAAATGCAACATCAGACGTTCCAGTTAAGGCGTTCCTTGTAAAATTATTTAAACCCACATTGAATCTAGATTGTTATAATCAATATCTGTGCCTGAATTGAGGTTTCCTGAACAGAAGTTGATGATACAACTTGTGTCATTCTAAAGCACAATCAGTTTTGGGACTGTAATATCTTTTTTTATTACAGTATTGTTTGCATTTCTCACATTTTTGAAGAAGTCATTCTGCTAAGGAAAAAAAACCTGCAATTAGTTACACAGAAAAATATCTAGTTGACTGTGTAGGAATGAATACCAGACTAATTATTATTGAATTGTACAACTATAAAAAGTTAGCTTTAAAAAACATGGGAGTTATAAACCCCTAATTGCACATACAGTTTCTGGTTGGCAAGCAATGTATTGTATACATATATTTACAGCTATTTTAGTAAAATCAGTAAAAGATTTTTAATAAAAAAAATAAAAATTTAGACTGTTGATGTTTTCGGTCACCTCTGTACGTCATCCCTAAAGACGATCTATGACCCGAGACAACTTTTAATTTCCCCGAGACAAACAGCATCCCCCGGATCCTTTTAACCCCGTCTTTCTGGAGGCCATTCTCGACGGACAACGGAGGCAGAAGGATTAAGTCACTAGGCGTGTCGGGTTTTTTGGTAAGTTTTAGTTCGTTGAGGTCAGTTTCAGGTCAACAGGGTCAGTGCTAGATTGCCAAGATCAGTATTATGGTACTGGTGTCAGAATTTATATACTGGGGTTAGTTTCAAACTTGAAGTCATTCATGTTGTTTTGGGTTATGAGTTTAGTTAGTTTCAGATCACTGATGACAGTCAATTTGAGGTTATTTATGTTATCTAGTTACATGTCACTGAGGTTAGTTATTTATGTCACTTATGATAGTCAAATTTAGTTTAGCGATGATGTTTCAGGTCAGTGAAATTAGTTAATTTCAGGTCACTGAGGTCAGTTAGTTTCAGGTCACTGAGGTTAGTTTGTTTCAGGTCACTGAGGTTTGTTTGTTTCAGGTCACTGAGGTTAGTTTGTTTCAGGTCACTGAGATTAGTTTGTTTCAGGTCACTGAGGTTAGTTTGTTTCAGTCACTGAGGTTAGTTTGTTTCAGGTCACTGAGGTTAGTTTGTTTCAGGTCACTGAGGTTAGTTGTTTCAGGTCACTGAGGTTAGTTTGTTTCAGGTCACTGAGGTTAGTTTGTTTCAGGTCACTGAGGTTAGTTTGTTTCAGGTCACTGAGGTTAGTTTGTTTCAGGTCACTGAGGTTAGTTTATTTCAGGTCACTGAGGTTAGTTATTTCAGGTCACTGAGGTTAGTTTGTTTCAGGTCACTGAGGTTAGTTAATTTCAGGTCACTGAGGTTAGTTTGTTTCAGGTCACTGAGGTTAGTTTGTTTCAGGTCACTGAGGTTAGTTTGTTTCAGGTCACTGAGGTTAGTTTGTTTCAGGTCACTGAGGTTAGTTTGTTTCAGGTCACTGAGGTTAGTTTGTTTTCCAGGTTAGTTTTTTCAGGTCACTGAGGTTAGTTTTTCAGGTCACTGAGGTTAGTTTTTTCAGGTCACTGAGGTTAGTTTGTTTCAGGTCACTGAGGTTAGTTTTTCAGGTCACTGAGGTTAGTTTTTTCAGGTCACTGAGGTTAGTTTTTTCAGGTCACTGAGGTTAGTTTTTCAGGTCATGAGGTTAGTTTGTTTCAGGTCACTGAGTTAGTTTGTTTCAGGTCATGAGGTTAGTTTGTTTCAGGTCACTGAGGTTAGTTTTTTAGGTCACTGAGGTTAGTTTGTTTCAGGTCACTGAGGTTAGTTTGTTTCAGGTCACTGAGGTTAGTTTATTTCAGGTCACTGAGGTTAGTTAATTTCAGGTCACTGAGGTTAGTTTATTTCAGGTCACTGAGGTTAGTTTGTTTCAGGTCACTGAGGTTAGTTTGTTTCAGGTCACTGAGGTTAGTTTGTTTCAGGTCACTGAGGTTAGTTTGTTTCAGGTCACTGAGGTTAGTTTTTTGGTCACTGAGGTTAGTTTGTTTCAGGTCACTGAGGTTAGTTTTTTAGGTCACTGAGGGTTTGTTTCAGGTCACTGAGGTTAGTTTGTTTCAGGCATTTTGGGTTAGTTTGTTTCAGGTCACTGAGGTTATTTTTTTCAGGTCACTGAGGTTAGTTTTTTATCACAGTTAGTTTGTTTCAGGTCACTGAGAATTAGGGTTTTTTTTTCAGGTCACTGAGGTTAGTTTTTTAGGGCACTGAGGTTAGTTGTTTCAGGTCATGATTAGTTTTTTCAGGTCACTGAGGTTAGTTGTTTCAGGTCACTGAGGTTAGTTTGTTTCAGGTCACTGAGGTTGTTTGTTTCAGGTCACTGAGGTTAGTTTTTTCAGGTCACTGAGGTTAGTTTGTTTCAGGTCACGAGGTTAGTTTGTTTCAGGCACGGGGGGTTATTAGTTTCAGGTCACGATTATTTGTTTCAGGTCACTGAGGTTAGTTGTTTCAGGCACGAGGTTAGTTTTGTTTCAGGTCACGAGGAGTTTTTTCAGGTCACGAGGAGTTTGTTTCCCCAAAAAGGGCACGAGGTTAGTTTGTTTCAGGTCACTGAGGTTAGTTTGTTTCAGGTCACTGAGAAATTTGTTTCAGGTCACTGAGGTTATTTGTTTCAGGTCACTGAGGTTAGTTTGTTTCAGGTCACTGGTTAGTTGTTTCAGGTCACTGAGGGTTTGTTTGTTTAGATCACTGAGGTTAGTTTTTCAGGTACTGAGGTTAGTTGTTTCAGGTCACTGAGGTTGTTTGTTTCAGTCACTGAGGTTTTAAAGGTTAGTTTCAGGGCACTGAGGTTAGGTTTTGGTCACTGAGGTTAGTTTTTTCAGGTCACTGAGTTGTTTTTTTTCAGGTCACTGAGGGTTTAGTTATTTGGGCACTGAGGTTAGTTGTTTCAGGTCACTGAGGTTAGTTTGTTTCAGGTCAGGGTTTAGTTTGTTTTAGGTCACTGAGGTTGTTTTTTTCAGGTCACTGAGGTTTGTTTGTTTCAGGTCACTGAGGTTAGTTTGTTTCAGGTCACTGGGAATTTGTTTCAGGTCACTGAGGTTTGTTTGTTTCATACTGAAAGGGGAGTTTGTTTCAGGTCACTGATTAGTTTGTTTCAGGTCACTGAGGTTATTTTTTCAGGTCAAGGGTTGTTTGTTTCAGGTCACTGAGGGTTTTTGGGGTTTGTTTCAGGTCACTGAGGTTAGTTTGTTTCAGGTCACTGAGGTTGTTTTTTCAGGTCACTGAGGTTGTTTGTTTAGGTCACTGAGGTTGTTTGTTTCAGGTCACTGAAGTTTTTAGGGAAAGGGGTTTTTCAGGTCACGAGGTTAGTTTGTTTCGGTCATAGGTTATTGTTTCATCACTGAGGTTCTTTTTTCAGGTCACGAGGTTGTTTGTTTCAGGTCAAAACCTGAGGTTAGTTTGTTTCAGGGCACTGAGGAGTTTGTTTCAGGTCACTGAGGTTAGTTTGTTTCAGGTCACTGAGGTTATTTATTTCATCACTGAGGTTTGTTGTTTCAGGTCACTGAGGTTTTTTTTCAGGTCACTGAGGTTAGTTTGTTTAGGTCACTGAGGTTTTTTTTCGGGCACTGAGGTTAGTTTTTTCAGGTCACTGAGAGTTTGTTTTAGGTCACTGAGGTTATTTGTTTCAGGTCACTGAGGATTTTTTCAGGCACTGAGGGTTAGTTAGTTTCAGGTCACTGAGGGTTTGTTTGTTTAGGTCACGAGGAGTTTGTTTTAGGTCACTGAGGTTAGTTGTTTCATCCTGAGGAGTTTGTTTCATCACTGAGGTTAGTTTGTTTCAGGTCACTGAGGTTAGTTTGTTTCAGGTCACTGAGGTTAGTTTGTTTCAGTCACTGAGGTTAGTTTGTTTCAGGTCACTGAGGTTAGTTAGTTTCAGGTCACTGAGGTTAGTTTGTTTCAGGTCACTGAGGTTAGTTTGTTTCAGGTCACTGAGGTTAGTTTGTTTCAGGTCACTGAGGTTAGTTTGTTTCAGGTCACTGAGGTTAGTTTGTTTCAGGTCACTGAGGTTAGTTAGTTTCAGGTCACTGAGGTTAGTTAGTTTCAGGTCACTAAGGTTTGTTAGCTTCAAGTCACTGAGATCATGTCACTGAGGTTAATGTTGTGTTGTGTTGTGTTATGTTGCTGAGGTTTATTTTCTGTCATAGAGTTAATGTCATAAAATGTATGTTTAGTGCATGTCAATCGGGTGAATTTTCTGTCACTAATGTTAATTTCATGTCACTGAGGTTAGCCCAAGACCTCCACCAAGTCTGTCAATTAGACAGGCACTGAACAACATTTTACTCTGGTTGCCTCGGGTGGTGTGGTGTGTATGTCCAGTTGGTGTGTATGTCCAGTTGGTGTGTATGTCCAGTTGGCGGTCAACTTCAGACAGAGCTTTTTACAGGATTGTCCTGTTCTGTGGTGAAGTTGTCACCACTGGTCTGCTGGAGCGATGTGTCAAGGCGTTTCCATGGATACATTACGTCAACCTGTACAGTGTGTCAGAGGCACATGATATCACCTACTGCGACCTCACAGAGTGGTACCAGCAGGAGAAGGTGTGTCACACAATCTGTTTGTGTCTCGATACCTGTTTTTCACTAAATAAATTTATGACTTTTATTTGGCAAACACAAACGTTTATCGTATATAATATTAAATCTGGTGCTGATGTATTTAGATTCTCAAGGTTGTGATAGTTTAGTGAGTTTCTTTGTTGAATGTCTAGTTACTCTAGTACAATATTTCACTGACCACTGGAGTATTTCACTGTCTAATAATTATTTATTTCTTTAAAGCAACACAGTGATAATATGTAATACTGGACAAAAGTTGAACCAATCGTTTGTCAGGTTATCGTTTACCTGACAAATGATTACGGTCATATAAAGCTGTTAATTAAAATAATTTAAATTTATATGTACACATAACAAATTACCTCACAAAATAGTTGTACATGATGAAACTGTTAATTGAAATAACTGGAATTACACAATATTATATAAGATGTAACAATAAGTGAACATGACTCAGACTAATAATTTGCATAGAGTTGGCATTGCAACTGATTTTGCTGTAATGTTTACATGTTAACATGACAGGTTTAGTCATGTTACTGTGACTGTTTACATGTTAACATGACAGGTTTAGTCATGTTACTGTGACTGTTTACATGTTATTATGACAGGTTTAGTCATGTTACTGTGACTGTTTACATGTTAACATGACAGGTTTAGTCATGTTACTGTGACTGTTTACATGTTAACATGACAGGTTTAGTCATGTTACTGTGACTGTTTACATGTTAACATGACAGGTTTAGTCATGTTACTGTGACTGTTTACATGTTAACAGGACAGGTTTAGTCATGTTACTGTGACTGTTTACATGTTAACATGACAGGTTTAGTCATGTTACTGTGACTGTTTACATGTTAACAGGACAGGTTTAGTCATGTTACTGTGACTGTTTACATGTTAACAGGACAGGTTTAGTCATGTTACTGTGACTGTTTACATGTTAACAGGACAGGTTTAGTCATGATACGGTGACTGTTTACATGTTAACATGACAGGTTTAGTCATGTTACTGTGACTGTTTACATGTTAACATGACAGGTTTAGTCATGTTACTGTGACTGTTTACATGTTAACATGACAGGTTTAGTCATGTTACTGTGACTGTTTACATGTTAACATGACAGGTTTAGTCATGTTACTGTGACTGTTTACATGTTAACATGACAGGTTTAGTCATGTTACTGTGACTGTTTACATGTTAACATGACAGGTTTAGTCATGTTACTGTGACTGTTTACATGTTAACATGACAGGTTTAGTCATGTTACTGTGACTGTTTACATGTTAACATGACAGGTTTAGTCATGTTACTGTGACTGTTTACATGTTAACATGACAGGTTTAGTCATGTTACTGTGACTGTTTACATGTTAACATGACAGGTTTAGTCATGTTATGGTGACTGTTTACATGTTAACATGACAGGTTTAGTCATGTTACTGTGACTGTTTACATGTTATTATGACAGGTTTAGTCATGTTACTGTGACTGTTTACATGTTATTATGACAGGTTTAGTCATGTTACTGTGACTGTTTACATGTTAACATGACAGGTTTAGTCATGTTACTGTGACTGTTTACATGTTAACATGACAGGTTTAGTCATGTTACTGTGACTGTTTACATGTTAACAGGACAGGTTTAGTCATGATACGGTGACTGTTTACATGTTATATGACAGGTTTAGTCATGTTACTGTGACTGTTTACATGTTAACATGACAGGTTTAGTCATGATTACTGTGACTGTTTACATGTTAACATGACAGGTTTAGTCATGTTATGTGACTGTTTACATGTTAACATGACAGGTTTAGTCATGTTACGGTGACTGTTTACATGTTATTATGACAGGTTTAGTCATGTTACTGTGACTGTTTACATGTTAACATGACAGGTTTAGTCATGTTATGGTGACTGTTTACATGTTAACATGACAGGTTTAGTCATGTTACTGTGACTGTTTACATGTTAACATGACAGGTTTAGTCATGTTATGTGACTGTTTACATGTTAACATGACAGGTTTAGTCATGTTACTGTGACTGTTTACATGTTATTATGACAGGTTTAGTCATGTTATTTGACTGTTTACATGTTATAAATGACAGGTTTAGTCATGTTACTGTGACTGTTTACATGTTAATTATGACAGGTTTAGTCATGTTACTGTGACTGTTTACATGTTATTATGACAGGTTTAGTCATGTTATGGTGATGTTTCCAGGGAGATGTACATGAGCAAGAAGTTTGTCCCGTTAGGTGTCTGCTGCCATGGTGTGACAGGTTTGTCGTTCTCATGAGTTTACATGTTAACATACAAGTCTTTTCGGAGTGTCTGGCATTTTAGGCGCCCCCAGGGCTGTTTTGCTTTTTACAGAACAATACATTGCACAGATAGGAATGTGGTCACATAAAAATTAGTATGATGTTCGTTTTGTTAACTATAGTATCTTTCTGTGACTGTTTACATGTTAACATGACAGGTTTAGTCATGTTACTGTGACTGTTTACATGTTAACATGACAGGTTTAGTCATGTTATGGTGACTGTTTACATGTTAACATGACAAGTTTAGTCATGTTATGGTGACTGTTTACATGTTATTATGACAGGTTTAGTCATGTTACTGTGACTGTTTACATGTTAACATGACAAGTTTAGTCATGATACGGTGACTGTTTACATGTTAACATGACAGGTTTAGTCATGATACGGTGACTGTTTACATGTTAACATGACAGGTTTAGTCATGTTACTGTGACTGTTTACATGTTATTATGACAGGTTTAGTCATGTTACTGTGATGTTTCCAGGGAGATGTACAGAGCAAGAAGTTCTGTCCCGTGGGTCGTCTGCTGCCTGGTGTCCAGGTGGTCGTTCTCAATGAGTCCCTGGAACCACAACCTCTCGGAGTGTCTGGCGAGGTAGGGCGCCACCTAGCGGCTGTGTTTGCATTACAGAGACAATACATTGCACAGATGAGGAATGTGGTCACATAAAATTAGTATGATGTTCGTTTTGTTTAACTATGTATCTTTCTGCTATCATCACACAGATGTAAATTTATGTGTATTGATGTCAGAGTGAAAATACTTCTATAGCTAGATAGATTTTTGCTAAGATATAGCATATAAAATTTGATGTAGGTGTGTTTAGTAGCCAGATGATGGCAATACTTAATAGAATTTCAAGTAAATGTCATATTTGCATGTTTTATTTGTTATCAACATATTATTATTTTTCACCACTTTCGCAGAAGTGTCATTATGTGAAAAAAATATATATATATATATATATATATATATATATATATATATATATATATATATATAATAAAAAAAATTCTACATGGGAGAACCAATTTCAGTCATAATGCATACATCAATTGGGTCATGTCATATGACAGTGTGGATCAACTTGGGTGGTCTAGTATTTCTTTCCACACAGATCTATGTGGGTGGTCCGACCCTTGCGCGAGGCTACCTCAACCGGCCTCAATTGAACAGGGAACGTTTCATAAGCATCCCGGAGAGTCTGAGAGAGAAGTTGAGTGGGCGCCTGTACAAGACAGGAGACTGGGGGTACATGCTCAGTGACGGCAGCTTTGAGATCTGTGGCCGCTGTGACACGATGGTCAAGATCCGCGGCTACTCCATCGAGAAACAGGTCAGTGTCAAGAATAAGAATCAGAATAGGAAATGTTTATTGACCCAGTACATACAGCAATACAAAAGCAATGTTCAAACAAAATTACCTACAGTTCAAATTATAAAAAAATTCATTTATGCAGTAACATGACACATAATTGTGTTGAAAATAACAAAATTAATGTAATTATAAGTAAATAGAATTTTTTTAATGTAGGTCAGATAACCTAGGGTCGAGGAGACTGTGTCACTAAGACCATTTTGGTCGCTCTCGTGGCAGCCACCCCATTAATTACATCACAATTAAAATATAGTTGACCATTAGGATCAAAAATAAACACATGTGTATAATCCAGCAACACTCTGGTAATCAAGTCACAAATCTCAATAATAAAAACAACAGTTAATACATTACATTAGCTTTGAAACTAGCAAATGAGTATAATCTCATCTTTAAATAACACTACTTAATATATGTACATTTTCGGAGGTATACAAAAGAAACACTATAACATAGTTTCTTAAACAATGGTTCAGTGTGTGCAGTATATTTTGTTAAACATATTATTCTAATTGCTTTTTTATAGTTTAATTATTCTGTTACAGCTAAAATCCCATACCATTAGGCCATAGTTGATGTATGGTAAGTTCATTTGTGACCGCATAAAGTATCAATAATGTAATGAATGAGAAATTAATAAATGCTTAAAAACATGCATTTAGCATTCGTGCTACCACACTTCCCTCCCAACCAATGTGTGGTTTAGTTTAAATAAGGTTTTTCTGCGTTATTATAGAAATACGTGCTAGGTGGCACCACTATGGCAATTTATTTCCCCTCATGAGATCACCTGTTATGAGATCATCCATTATGAGGCCTCCCCTTAAGAGATCATCCATTATGAGACCTCCCCTTAAGAGATCATCCATTATGAGACCTCCCCTTAAGAGACCATCCATTATGAGACCTCCCCTTAAGAGATCATCCATTATGAGACCTCCCCTTAAGAGACCATCCATTATGAGACCTCCCCTTAAGAGACCATCCATTATGAGACCTCCCCTTAAGAGATCATCCATTATGAGACCTCCCCTTAAGTGACCACCCAGTATGAAACCACCCCTTAAAGCCAGTGTTGTTATGTTCAGGCAATTGAAGCAGTCTTACTGGATCTTCCCATGGTCAATGCCTGCGTTGTCATGGTGATGGGGGATGAGGGTCATGACCGCTTCCTTGTCGCCTACATTGTACCCGAGGGAAAGGTGCGGAAGAAGGACATTAGGGCCGAACTGAAAAAGAGGCTGCCGTTCTACATGATTCCTTCCTACTTCATGCTGCTCAACAAGTATGTGTCGTCTTTAATATAATCAATGTTATCTTTCATTCCACAGGCAAGATTTCTCTTTCCAAATCTCTCTGTCTACTTCTCAGCATGTCGCTTTTTCTTTAGGTATCTCAGTTATTCTTGATTTGTTTATCGTAGTGAATGATTTAAAGCTACTTCCACAGTAATATTTCTTATTGTAGAATCATCTTGTTAGAGAAACAAACCCATTAGGCATCCAACACAACATGTCGACCATATCGTGAAGACGTTGCCACGTTTGTTATGAAATCATTAAAGATATTACTAATGTAAAAAATGCAGAAATTGCTCCTGATACCTTTAGGGTAATATTAACAAAGTCAACTGTTTTGATGACTGGCAAAGCTGCATGCTCTTTATAACATAAAGCCGTTCATGCAGCACTGATATTGACACCCACACATAGGAATTGCAATGGATGAAACAGGGTGTGGATGACGTAATAATACTAACAATCATAATAATAAACTTGTTTTAGACACTAAAAATCAAAAGTAAAACCTGTTCAGTAGTGTCGACAAGAGTAGTTAAAAACTATAGGAAATAAATATAAATAGAAGTACTACATATGAATATGAATACGTGTAGCTAAATCATTGTTGTACGGAATTGAACTAGAGAAACGTGCCAAAGTGTCCAGTACTTACATTAGTTTTGTATTCTTGTATATTTTCTCTGGTTAGTGAGACGTGACTGTCATTTCTTGCAGCATCCCAATCGTGCCTACGTCTGGCAAGTTGGACCGCACTCAGCTACCGCCAGTGGACCTGTCAGAGGGCGCCACTGACCAGGAGGGCATGCCAACTACGCCCACGGAGACAGCACTTGCACCGCTCTGGTGCGATGTGCTTCGCCTGAAGACTATTGATGTCCAAGAGAGCTTCTTTGATCTTGGCGGGTTAGTCAATCAGTTACCTCTCTAGCTAGACTAAAAGGGGACAGAACCTATACCATTGTTGCTGCATGTTCTAATTATATTTATTTATTTGGAAACATTTATAAAGCGCCATTATCCGTATGAAAAACCTGCTAACAGAAATAAATAAATCACTATTTAACCCGAGATGTGACCCAAGAGAAATCCTCTGTGGCATACAGTTCCAATAAAAGTCATAACTTGCTAATATTGGTCATAAAAATATGAATGATGCATCATTTTAAGGCTAAAAGAATGCTTTATTATAATAGAATATATAACAGAATGAAAATCATGGTGATATTTCTATCTGAAACTGAACTAAACAAATAAAAAATAAACATTTCATCCTGCTGCCAAATATGGCGTGTATGAAAAAACTTTGCTATTTAGACAAATGTAGCGTCATGTATTAGCTGCTAAATAAAACAGAAATGAACCAAATCCATTGAGAACTATTATTTTTATGATATTTTCTAACATACAAATACGTTGATTCAAGTTGGACGATTAGCGCTGCTAATTTGTTGAATTTTCACACCAAAACACACCCAAAATCAGTCAAACAACACGAACTAATACAATAACCTTGTTTGTGAATATTGTCAAGCATTTTGTCAAAATATCAAAGCAGAAACTTCAAGTAATCCAAAGGAAAGTTACGAAGCAGGTAAACTCTTGTTTACTGCTCCACCATTTTGTCTGCAACTTTGGTGTCACGGAATCGATGATGCTACATTTGAAATCATGGTCCTGATTGGTTGAATTGACTGAACCCTTGTGACATATTTTTGGCAGATTGACAACTCACAGAGCTTTCTTTTTATACTGCATGTGTGGGGGTGTAGACTTTATGAATGGATGCGTAAATTCATTCATCAGCGCATAGTAAAATTTCTCAAATATGGGCGGCAACAACATCATGTCCTTTGTAAACATGATTGTGAAACATCTGTCGCTGAACCTGTGCAAGGAAAAATATACACGATCTAGAAAAAATCTTTTAGCTATCCAATGGTACCAAATGTTCACGTGTCAGTTACATGGAATGGAAACTAAAATTTTACAACAGAGGAAAATGCATTTGAGTCAATTTTCAGCCCTGGTCACTTCTAGGGCTAAGAAAAATTGCAATCAGTTATGTCAAGTTAATTAATATTTAAAAGATACTTCCAATGTAAACATTATAAAGTACCAGTAGGTAAACAAAATCCTTGAGATTACACATGTAATTAACAATGATTTGCATAAATCTTAATGGTTCTTTTAGGCAGATTTTCTAGCTATGCCAAAAAGCACAGTTTGATGAATACAGTATACTGTATTTGACAGAAATTACATATTTTGAAGAAAGTAATTTACTAGAAGAGTTGTTCCCTAGTTTTCCTGCTAAATATGTGTTTTCTGCTGCTGTTTTGCTCATGAATATAAATATTATGGTCACTTTCTGGATAATTTTTATTATTGTGTTTGTTCATTTTCAGCCATTCTTTGCTTGCAAGCAAGCTGCTCGCAAAAGTTGCCGGGAAGTTTGGTGTTGAGTTGAGCGTGACCAACTTGTTTGTCCACTCAACCGTGTCGGCCATGGCCCGGTTACTGGACAGCATATTGTTGCAACAGGGTGGAATGGGAGATGCCGTAATCATAGAACCAACCCTTGACCTCAAAAAAGAGGTCGAAATGCATGACCAGAACATACTACGGTGAGACTTTGTTACTGTATTATGAGGGGCCATGTCAAAGTTGAGGTTGTTGCCGAGTGAACATATCTGAAAGGTGAAGTGTAGTTTGTGTGTATGGTGCGTGCGTGCGTGCGTGCGTGCGTGTGTGCATGCATGCGTGCGTGCATGTGCTTCATTCATATGTTACAGTGTGTTCTTGCCTGTGAGCATATACTAATAATAATATAATAAAACTTTATTTTAACACCATCAAACCTGGGACGTCTGTCCCATTCACTGGTGTGTACATACAGGTAAATAACCAGATGTTGTGATACTAAATCTGCGTATACTGATTAAATGATGACGAAAGTAATAAAATATAAAGCCGTGATACGCTGTGATAACAACTGTGTAGGACATGCTATGTATAAATTATACCATATATGTATTTACACATTAAATTTTATTCTTTAAAATGATTACTAGATATATGAAATTAGAAATAAAACACTAATACTAGCAATACTGCAGTGATAGTAATAAATATAATAATATATATATATATATATATATTATGTATATAATACTAAGTTAAGCTAAAATATAATGTTCGTTGTGTAAAACTAATTACGTAGAAAATTCAATGTCTTTAATTGTTTCTTGAATTGTCACGTGTGTAATGGAACTCCATATGTGGCCTCACCATTCAGCTATCCTTTGTATGATTTTGATCACTTGTAACTAACTCGGATAGCTTTAATTCATTTCAATTAAATCTTTTATAACACCACAACAAAACACAACAGAAACTGCACTCATAAATGAAGTACATATACTAAAATCCTGTAAAATGTACGGTGGTAACTGACACTTTCTGTAGCATCATGATGCAGTCAATACCTTCCCATGATCCTTTGCAGCATGGACATCCAGCTGCGAGCATTCTGGCGTTCCATGCACTACCACCCAGAGCGCTGGAACAACTGCCGTGTCCTCATCACTGGCTCCACTGGGTTCCTTGGGAGCTTCCTACTGCGGGATCTCCTCCTTCAAACCCGGGTACGTGTACTTCCAGTGCACCCTTGTATGTCTAGTGGATCCCCTGTGTGCTGTCAAAACTGCCACCTACAACTAACAACCCCCACATTATATCACATTCAAAGTTAACTACGACAAACAAACACATTGTTCCACTTTGTGCCTGCGTTTGATCATTCAACTGAAGTATTTACTCAGCAATGTGTCCTTACTTGTAGACACATGTTTTCTGTCTGGTTCGAGAACTTCCCAATGAAGATGGAATCTCTCGAATCCGTTCCACCCTGACTGAATACGGCATGCTTGCACCAGTGGGGACGGAACCAACAGACAGCCAGCGCCATCTGGAGGGAGAACTGACAAGTCGCGTGGCGGCAGTGAAAGGTGGCTTGATTAGTTCTTTTTCAAAATTGTCTAGATGTGGTTGTCTAAAACCGTATATTTTAAAATCTAAATTAGCACTTTACAAGATAGCAGCCTTTTACTGTACACACGGCTGAGGGCAGATGATTTGAAAATGGCAGCCAATGTTATGTATTATTTAAATTAAGGAATATCAACAAGTGCATGAAATTACACAGGTTATTACAATTATTGTACACAAAAATCAATGTGTTCTAGTTTTGTCAAAGAAATCAACATGTGTGAAAGTATAACATTAGTAACTTGCCAAATACCAAACACATTACCCCTGGAATGTTTTGTAACATTGAACAATTGGCACTTAAAATTACAAAAGATAGCAAGTTTGTTCATAAGTGTATGTATTCCCTTCACAGAAACAGTGTAAGAATCGTAACAAAATACAAATACAAATAAACACAATTTTAATCAGTCTAGGAGAAAGTTATTCTAATATACAAGATGGACATATATATATATATATATATATATATATATATATATATATATATTGGCCAAATGAATTACAAAAGATAGCAAGTTTGTTCATAAGTGTATGTATTCCCTTCACAGAAACAGTGTAAGAATCGTAACAAAATGCATATCATGTTCTTTTGAAATAAACTCTATTCACAAACACAAAACTTCTTTCACAAGATGACAGAAGCACATGTATATTTCAACTACATACAGTATAGCTAAATCACAAAGTGCCACTGATGGGCTTGTTGTATCATTAGTATCTAAACAAGACAAATGAACAGCATATACAGCTGTGAGTAGAAGAGACCACTGACATTTAGAGCTGCATGTGAAAGTTGTAGACAAAGTGGGGGTGAATAAAGTTGTAGACAACGTGGGGGTGAATAAAGTTGTAGACAATGTGGGGGTGAATAAAGTTGTAGACAACGTGGGGGTGAATAAAGTTGTAGACAAAGTGGGGGTGAACAATATTGTAGACAAAGTGGGGGTGAATACAATTGTAGACAAAGTGGTTGTGAATAAAGTTGTAGACAAAGTGGGGGTGAATAAATTGTAGACAAAGTGGGGGTGAATAAAGTTGTAGACAAAGTGGGGGTGAATAAAGTTGTAGACAAAGTGGGGGTGGATAAAGTTACTCAAACCTTTCAACAGTAATAGATGCACTTGAATCCAGTTCATTTTACTGAAATTGTACATTCTTTCTAGTAAGAGACAGGGAGAATCAGTTGTCAGTTCACTTGATTCAAATTGTGTGGTCTAGAAGCAGGGTGAACCATTTGTCACACCTCACTTCGTCAGATTTAACCCTCTTCTGATTGTGTGGCACCCCTGAGCAGGTAGTCTTAACCCAGATATAGCTGGCATTACAGATATATTAACTTACTAATAACAATTATTCAAACATTGTGATGGATGTCGTCAGGTGACGTGGGTCTGGTGAACATGGGCATGAGTAAGGAGGACTACATGTACATGTGCACAGAGATAGACTACATCATCCACGCAGCCGCCTATGTCAACCTCATCTACCCATACCAGGTGAGTTAATCTCATCTACCCTTACCAGGTGAGTAAACCTCATCTACCCATACCAGGTGAGTTAATCTCATCTACCCTTACCAGGTGAGTAAACCTCATCTACCCATACCAGGTGAGTTAATCTCATCTACCCTTACCAGGTGAGTTAATCTCATCTACCCTTACCAGGTGAGTAAACCTCATCTACCCATACCAGGTGAGTCAATCTCATCTACCCGTACCAGGTGAGTCAACCTCATCTACCCGTACCAGGTGAGTCAACCTCATCTACCCTTACCAGGTGAGTCAACCTCATCTACCCGTACCAGGTGAGTCAACCTCATCTACCCTTACCAGGTGAGTCAATCTCATCTACCCATACCAGGTGAGTCAACCTCATCTACCCTTACCAGGTGAGTCAACCTCATCTACCCGTACCAGGTGAGTCAACCTCATCTACCCTTACCAGGTGAGTCAATCTCATCTACCCGTACCAGGTGAGTCAACCTCATCTACCCTGTACCAGGTGAGTCAACCTCATCTACCCTTACCAGGTGAGTCAACCTCATCTACCCTTACCAGGTGAGTCAACCTCATCTACCCCTACCAGGTGAGTTAACCTCATCTACCCGTACCAGGTGAGTCAACCTCATCTACCCTTACCAGGTAAGTAAACCTCATCTACCCATACCAGGTGAGTTAATCTCATCTACCCTTACCAAGTGAGTAAACCTCATCTACCCATTCCAGGTGAGTCAACCTCATCTACCCATACCAGGTGAGTCAACCTCATCTACCCATACCAGGTGAGTCAACCTCATCTACCCGTACCAGGTGAGTCAACCTCATCTACCCTTACCAGGTGAGTTCAACCTCATCTACCCGTAGAGGTGAGTCAACCTCATCTACCCTTACCAGGTGAGTCAACCTCATCTACCCTTACCAGGTGAGTCAACCTCATCTAGCCCTACCAGGTGAGTTAACCTCATCTACCCGTACCAGGTGAGTCAACCTCATCTACC
>JAODUO010001761.1:32500-67789 GCA_025642075.2 Ridgeia piscesae
CATAGGGTACCAGACAGATAACTAGAATACTGAGACATAGGGTACCAGACAGATAACTAGAATACTGAGACATAGGGTACCAGACAGATAACTAGAATACTGAGACATAGGGTACCAGACAGATAACTAGAATACTAAGACATAGGGTACCAGACAGATAACTAGAATACTAAGACATGGTACCAGACAGATAACTAGAATACTGAGACATAGGATACCAGACAGATAACTAGAATACTGAGACATAGGGTACCAGACAGATAACTAGAATACTGAGACATAGGGTACCAGACAGATAACTAGAATACTAAGACAGGGTACCAGACAGATAACTAGAACACTAAGACATAGGGTACCAGACAGATAACTATAATACTGAGACACAGGGTATCAGACAGATAACTAGAATACTGAGACACAGGGTATCAGACAGATAACTAGAATACTGAGACACAGGGTACCAGACAGATAACTAGAATACTGAGACAGGGTACCAGACAGATAACTAGAATACTGACACATAGGGTACCAGACAGATAACTAGAATACTGAGACATAGGGTATCAGACAGATAACTAGAATACTGAGACATAGGGTACCAGACAGATAACTAGAATACTGAGACATAGGGTACCAGACAGATAACTAGAATACTGAGACATAGGGTACCAGACAGATAACTAGAATACTGAGACATAGGGTATCAGACATATAACTAGAATACTGAGACATAGGGTATCAGACATATAACTAGAACACTGAGACATAGGGTGCCAGACAGATAACTAGAATACTGAGACATAGGGTACCAGACAGATAACTAGAATACTGAGACATGGTACCAGACAGATAACTAGAATACTGAGACACAGGGTAACAGACAGATAACTAGAATACTGAGACACAGGGTATCAGACAGATAACTAGAATACTGAGACATAGGGTACCAGACAGATAACTAGAATACTGAGACAGGGTACCAGACAGATAACTAGAATACTGAGACATAGGGTACCAGACAGATAACTAGAACACTGAGACATAGGGTACCAGACAGATAACTAGAATACTGAGACATAGGGTACCAGACAGATAACTAGAACACTGAGACATAGGGTACCAGACAGATAACTAGAACACTGAGACATAGGGTACCAGACAGATAACTAGAACACTGAGACATAGGGTACCAGACAGATAACTAGAATACTGAGACATGGTACCAGACAGATAACTAGAATACTGAGACATAGGGTACCAGACAGATAACTAGAACACTGAGACAGGGTACCAGACAGATAACTAGAATACTGAGACAGGGTACCAGACAGATAACTAGAATACTGAGACACAGGGTACCAGACAGATAACTAGAATACTGAGACAGGGTACCAGACAGATAACTAGAACACTGAGACAGGGTACCAGACAGATAACTAGAACACTGAGACATAGGGTACCAGACAGATAACTAGAATACTGACACATAGGGTACCAGACAGATAACTAGAATACTAAGACATAGGGTACCAGACAGATAACTAGAATACTGAGACATAGGGTACCAGACAGATAACTAGAATACTGAGACATAGGGTACCAGACAGATAACTAGAATACTGAGACACAGGGTACCAGACAGATAACTAGAATACTGAGACAGGGTACCAGACAGATAACTAGAACACTGAGACAGGGTACCAGACAGATAACTAGAACACTGAGACATAGGGTACCAGACAGATAACTAGAATATTGAGACATAGGGTACCAGACAGATAACTAGAATACTGAGACATAGGGTACCAGACAGATAACTAGAATACTGAGACACAGGGTACCAGACAGATAACTAGAATACTGAGACAGGGTACCAGACAGATAACTAGAACACTGAGACAGGGTACCAGACAGATAACTAGAACACTGAGACATAGGGTACCAGACAGATAACTAGAATACTGAGACATAGGGTACCAGACAGATAACTAGAATACTGAGACATAGGGTACCAGACAGATAACTAGAATACTAAGACATAGGGTACCAGACAGATAACTAGAATACTGAGACATAGGGTACCAGACAGATAACTAGAATACTGAGACACAGGGTACCAGACAGATAACTAGAACACTGAGACAGGGTACCAGACAGATAACTAGAACACTGAGACATAGGGTACCAGACAGATAACTAGAATACTGAGACATAGGGTACCAGACAGATAACTAGAACACTGAGACATAGGGTACCAGACAGATAACTAGAATACTGAGACATAGGGTACCAGACAGATAACTAGAATACTAAGACATAGGGTACCAGACAGATAACTAAAATACTGAGACATAGGGTACCAGACAGATAACTAGAATACTAAGACATAGGGTACCAGACAGATAACTAGAATACTGAGACATAGGGTACCAGACAGATAACTAGAATACTGAGACAGGGTACCAGACAGATAACTAGAATACTGAGACACAGGGTACCAGACAGATAACTAGAATACTGAGACATAGGGTACCCAGAAAAAGAAAAAACTTAAAAAATAAAAAATGAGACATAGGGTACCAGACAGATAACTAGAAT
This sequence comes from Ridgeia piscesae, assembly GCA_025642075.2. Taxonomy (NCBI): domain Eukaryota; kingdom Metazoa; phylum Annelida; class Polychaeta; order Sabellida; family Siboglinidae; genus Ridgeia; species Ridgeia piscesae. The sequence goes on from JAODUO010001761.1 coordinate 35,099, forward strand.
ACTGAGACATAGGGTACCAGACAGATAACTAGAATACTGAGACATAGGGTATCAGACATATAACTAGAATACTGAGACATAGGGTATCAGACATATAACTAGAACACTGAGACATAGGGTGCCAGACAGATAACTAGAATACTGAGACATAGGGTACCAGACAGATAACTAGAATACTGAGACATGGTACCAGACAGATAACTAGAATACTGAGACACAGGGTAACCCGACAGATAACTAGAATACTGAGACACAGGGTATCAGACAGATAACTAGAATACTGAGACATAGGGTACCAGACAGATAACTAGAATACTGAGACAGGGTACCAGACAGATAACTAGAATACTGAGACATAGGGTACCAGACAGATAACTAGAACACTGAGACATAGGGTACCAGACAGATAACTAGAATACTGAGACATAGGGTACCAGACAGATAACTAGAACACTGAGACATAGGGTACCAGACAGATAACTAGAACACTGAGACATAGGGTACCAGACAGATAACTAGAACACTGAGACATAGGGTACCAGACAGATAACTAGAATACTGAGACATGGTACCAGACAGATAACTAGAATACTGAGACATAGGGTACCAGACAGATAACTAGAATACTGAGACAGGGTACCAGACAGATAACTAGAATACTGAGACACAGGGTACCAGACAGATAACTAGAATACTGAGACAGGGTACCAGACAGATAACTAGAACACTGAGACAGGGTACCAGACAGATAACTAGAACACTGAGACATAGGGTACCAGACAGATAACTAGAATACTGACACATAGGGTACCAGACAGATAACTAGAATACTAAGACATAGGGTACCAGACAGATAACTAGAATACTGAGACATAGGGTACCAGACAGATAACTAGAATACTGAGACATAGGGTACCAGACAGATAACTAGAATACTGAGACACAGGGTACCAGACAGATAACTAGAATACTGAGACAGGGTACCAGACAGATAACTAGAACACTGAGACAGGGTACCAGACAGATAACTAGAACACTGAGACATAGGGTACCAGACAGATAACTAGAATACTGAGACATAGGGTACCAGACAGATAACTAGAATACTGAGACATAGGGTACCAGACAGATAACTAGAATACTGAGACATAGGGTACCAGACAGATAACTAGAATACTGAGACACAGGGTACCAGACAGATAACTAGAATACTGAGACAGGGTACCAGACAGATAACTAGAACACTGAGACAGGGTACCAGACAGATAACTAGAACACTGAGACATAGGGTACCAGACAGATAACTAGAATACTGAGACATAGGGTACCAGACAGATAACTAGAATACTGAGACATAGGGTACCAGACAGATAACTAGAATACTAAGACATAGGGTACCAGACAGATAACTAGAATACTGAGACATAGGGTACCAGACAGATAACTAGAATACTGAGACACAGGGTACCAGACAGATAACTAGAACACTGAGACAGGGTACCAGACAGATAACTAGAACACTGAGACATAGGGTACCAGACAGATAACTAGAATACTGAGACATAGGGTACCAGACAGATAACTAGAACACTGAGACATAGGGTACCAGACAGATAACTAGAATACTGAGACATAGGGTACCAGACAGATAACTAGAATACTAAGACATAGGGTACCAGACAGATAACTAAAATACTGAGACATAGGGTACCAGACAGATAACTAGAATACTAAGACATAGGGTACCAGACAGATAACTAGAATACTGAGACATAGGGTACCAGACAGATAACTAGAATACTGAGACAGGGTACCAGACAGATAACTAGAATACTGAGACACAGGGTATCAGACAGATAACTAGAACACTGAGACATAGGGTACCAGACAGATAACTAGAATACTGAGACAGGGTACCAGACAGATAACTAGAATACTGAGACATAGGGTACCAGACAGATAACTAGAATACTGAGACATAGGGTACCAGACAGATAACTAGAATACTGAGACATAGGGTACCAGACAGATAACTAGAATACTAAGACATAGGGTACCAGACAGATAACTAGAATACTGAGACATAGGATACCAGACAGATAACTAGAATACTGAGACACAGGGTACCAGACAGATAACTAGAATACTGAGAACATAGGGTATCAGACAGATTACTAGAATACTGAGACACAGGGTACCAGACAGATAACTAGAATACTGAGACATAGGGTACCAGACAGATAACTAGAATACTGAGACACAGGGTACCAGACAGATAACTAGAATACTGAGACATAGGGTACCAGACAGATAACTAGAATACTGAGACACAGGGTACCAGACAGATAACTAGAACACTGAGACATAGGGTACCAGACAGATAACTATAATACTGAGACACAGGGTATCAGACAGATAACTAGAACACTGAGACATAGGGTACCAGACAGATAACTAGAATACTGAGACACAGGGTATCAGACAGATAACTAGAACACTGACACATAGGGTACCAGACAGATAACTATAATACTGAGACACAGGGTATCAGACAGATAACTAGAACACTGAGACATAGGGTACCAGACAGATAACTAGAATACTGAGACATAGGGTACCAGACAGATAACTAGAATACTGAGACATAGGGTACCAGACAGATAACTAGAATACTGAGACAGGGTACCAGACAGATAACTAGAACACTGAGACATAGGGTACCAGACAGATAACTAGAACACTGAGACATAGGGTACCAGACAGATAACTAGAACACTGAGACATAGGGTACCAGACAGATAACTAGAACACTGAGACATAGGGTACCAGACAGATAACTAGAACACTGAGACAAAGGGGACCAGACAGATAACTAGAACACTGAGACATAGGGTACCAGACAGATAACTAGAATACTGAGACATAGGGTACCAGACAGATAACTAGAACACTGAGACATAGGGTACCAGACAGATAACTAGAATACTGAGACATAGGGTACCAGACAGATAACTAGAACACTGAGACATAGGGTACCAGACAGATAACTAGAACACTGAGACATAGGGTACCAGACAGATAACTAGAACACTGAGACATAGGGTACCAGACAGATAACTAGAACACTGAGACATAGGGTACCAGACAGATAACTAGAATACTGAGACATAGGGTACCAGACAGATAACTAGAACACTGAGACATAGGGTACCAGACAGATAACTAGAATACTGAGACATAGGGTACCAGACAGATAACTAGAACACTGAGACATAGGGTACCAGACAGATAACTAGAATACTGACACATAGGGTACCAGACAGATAACTAGAACACTGAGACATAGGGTACCAGACAGATAACTAGAATACTGACACATAGGGTACCAGACAGATAACTAGAATACTGAGACATAGGGTACCAGACAGATAACTAGAACACTGAGACATAGGGTACCAGACAGATAACTAGAATACTGAGACATAGGGTACCAGACAGATAACTAGAATACTGAGACAGGGTACCAGACAGATGACTAGAACACTGAGACATAGGGTACCAGACAGATAACTAGAATACTGAGACACAAGTAAAATAAGGGGTTGTCTTAATTGTCAACATTAATGCAAAAGTATGTTGGTGATTTGTCACATTGAGGAATATTTTAGTACCAGCTTGAACTCTTGGAGTTACACCATTGCTTAAACAAAACATTTCAATCCAAGACACCGGCTCTTATGGTAAACACCCTGTGCTACCACGCCGCAACAGAATTCCACTTGGTGCTACATTTGGCGCCTTTTAAAATGAAAATTGGCCATTTATTCTTTGGCATAAAATAAATGTTGATTTTCAGGAGAGAAAAAAGCTACAGAATCATCCAACCCCTCCATCTTAGCATACAGTTTGAACACTTCGGGAAATGTTGCCATCATGGACGACCAGACGACCCTAACCAGAATAATGAGACATGAGTTATGAAGCAAGCTGATAACTGCTGAGGCTGTGAAGAGTGTTTCCAGGAAACGTTTAGAGATTAATTCCACCACCTTTCTGATAAAATATTGATTTTACTGAAGCTGTAACCGACTGAAACCAATACTTATCATTGCAGTGTCAAAGCTAGGAATGAGGACACCATCATGAAGCAACTTGACACCATGGTCAGGTAGGTAGACAGCAGAGCCTTGAGGGCATTTGATCACTTGATTTGACAACTATGAGTTTCTTGTTAGACATAAGTGGTTAATGTTTCCATAAAATCATAATTCTTATATAAAAAGAACTCTACAGTTATTATTGTCATTTCAAGATATAATCATATAGGTTATTTTATTTATTTACTGTCATTAAGAGAAGTATAATTATATTTACAAAATAAAAAATGAACTAGGACTATGTTGTTTACCTCCTTTAAGGCAAGTCTTTCTTTGTGTTTACTTAATATTCATCAAGAATATAACTTTTGCTTAACTTATATATCATTATTTGAACATATCCCAACAATATTTGATATGAAAATAATTGTAGAAAGTCAATTAAAGAGACATTTTACCAACAAAAGTTTTGATCTATACAAGTCAGCTTGTAGTGACATAGATACACTTTCAATTTGTTTATCTTGATTCCTAGATATGTTTTGGAGAACCCCAAACATGATGTTTTATATGCTCCGGTTACTGGAGATAAATTATAGCTATCTTTTCTTCTTGCCAGAGATGTGAGTTTCTTCTCACGGATGAGCACGTATCGCCATGACAACCTGAACAAGGCTCTTAGGCTTCTCAAGCTCTCCTACCCTCAGATAGACAACGAGCTGCTGGGAAACTACTTCTATCACCTCGCGAGGCGACACGTCTTCCCCAAACATCACAAGAGCACGCTCGGTAGGCAGATTAAAATATTTGTGCATGCATGTATTTTATCGAAACACAATGTTTTTATTATTTAAATGTTTAAGCAGAATGTAATGGCTTTATTAACGTTTATTTATTATTTTATAAAACGTTGAGTCAAAAAATCACAGTTAACATGTTTTAATGTCTTAAATCATTAAAATAATTTTTATACATATTGTAAATTATTATTATGTGTTAATGTCTTGAATTATCTACTATTTCATTATGGTTTTACCACATGTATTTTGTCATGTTTCATTAGCTAGTATTAATCTCAGTGATTTTCCAAAGAGAAATAAATAAATTAAGTGCTCTAAAAGAATTTTTTTTCAAAAGCTTCGTTCTTAAATCTGATCAATTCATATTCATTCAGCTAGATTTATAAATGTAAATTAATTAATTGATTTGTAAAATGATTGGTAGGAATTTTCAGGTTAATGTGCAAATTTAAAAAAGGTTGGAATATTCACTCGTGAAGATGTTTCTATTCTCTTCCCCAGTCGAGCAGCCATTAGATTCGAAGGTTGCCATAGTAACGGGGGCCTCAAGTGGAATTGGTGCTATGATTGCAAAGCACCTAGCTGCAGCTGGGGCAATGGTTGCCATGGGAGCAAGACGCACAGACAGATTGGTGGAGATGAAGAAAGTCATCGAGGCAGAAGGGGGCGTGGCTATCGCAGTCACATGTGACGTGACGGACCAGGGGTCCAGTAGGGTGACAATGTTGTGGTTAAAAGGGTTTTTAATTAAGAGGAGTAATTTAAAATGATTGAATAATTGTCATGGAAGGAGTAGGGGGTTAGTAGTAATGGCAGGTGCAGTAGAGGGGGTGCTAACAACTGTTGTGATGGCAGGTGGAGTAGAGGGGGTGCTAACAACTGTTGTGATGGCAGGTGGAGTAGAGGGGGTGCTAACAACTGTTGTGATGGCAGGTGGAGTAGAGGGGGTGCTAACAACTGTTGTGATGGCAGGTGGAGTAGAGGGGGTGCTAACAACGTTGTGATGGCAGGTGGAGTAGAGGGGGTCAACAACTGTTGGAGGCAGGGAGTAACGGGGGCAACAACTGTGGATGCAGTGGAAGAGGGTGCTAACATCTATGATGGAAGACCAGAGAGAGGGTGCACACGTTGGATGGCAATGAAGAGAGGCTAAAACGCATTAGATGGAGAGAGAATGAAAATCTCCAACGTTCAAAGCAAAACGAAATGAGGGGTGTAAAACGGTGTTGATAGGCAGGTGGTAAAAGGTGATTAAAACGGTTGTGATGGCAAGTGGAGTGAGGGTGATAACAACTGTTTGATGCCAGTGCAGGGGGTAGTGTAACAACGTTGTGATGGCAGGTGGAGAGAGGGTCAACAACGGTGTGACGGAGTTTTGAGAAGAAGGGATACAACCTTGATTGCAGCTCCGGATCAGAGATGCATAACAACTGTTGTGATGGCAGTGGAGTAGAGGGGTATTAACAACAGTTTTCCAGGGAGTAGGGAGCATACAAAAGTTGTGTGGCAGGTGGAGTAGAGGGGTGTAACACGGTTTATGACCTGGAGTCAGGGGGTGAAACCATGAAATTGCATTATTTTGCGTGATTAGGGGTTCATGCCCACTTTGACTGCACTGTTCAGGGGTGTAACAACGTTGTGACTCCCCAGGTCGATAGAGGGTGCAACAACGGTCTGGATGCAGGTGCTTGCCCGCCTTAACAACTCTGGATGGATGGATAGTTCGGTCCTACAATCCTTTCAATCCAGGTAGATATGTTGCCGTTTGTTTAAATTGTATGTAGTGTTGAGAGGTGTAACAAGGTTGTGATGGCAGTCGGGTAGGTGCTAACAACTGTATTAGCCATGGCACTGGAGAGGGGGTGCTAACACTTTGATCAGGTGGAGTAGAGGGGGTGCTAACAACGGTTGTGATGGCAAGTGGAGTAGAGGGGGTGATAACAACTGTTGTGATGGCAGGTGGAGTAGAGGGGGTGCTAACAACTGTTGTGATGGCAGGTGGAGTAGAGGGGGTGCTAACAACTGTTGTGATGGCAGGTGGAGTAGAGGGGGTGCTAACAACGGTTGTGATGGCAGGTGGAGTAGAGGGGGTGCTAACAACGGTTGTGATGGCAAGTGGAGTAGAGGGGGTGATAACAACTGTTGTGATGGCAGGTGGAGTAGAGGGGGTGCTAACAACGGTTGTGATGGCAAGTGGAGTAGAGGGGGTGATAACAACTGTTGTGATGGCAGGTTTAGTAGAGGGGGTGATAACAACTGTTGTGATGGCAGGTAAAGTAGAGGGGGTGCTAACATTTGTTGTGATGGCAGGTAGAGTAGAGGGGGTGATAACAACTGTTGTGATGGCAGGTAAAGTAGAGGGGGTGCTAACATTTGTTGTGATGGCAGGTTTAGTAGAGGGGGTTATAACAACTGTTGTGATGGCAGGTAAAGTAGAGGGGGTGCTAACATTTGTTGTGATGGCAGGTAGAGTAGAGGGGGTGATAACAACTGTTGTGATGGCAGGTGGCGGACCTGGTGAGGCACACAGAGTGTACTCTGGGCCCAGTGGACATCCTGGTCAACAACGCTGGCCTCATGTACTACACCTGCATGAAGAACCTACAGGAAGACGAGTGGCACCGCCAAGTGGACGTCAACTGCAAGGTAAGACAGGACTAGAGGACATTAGCAAAGAGAACAAAAATTAGAAAATTCTCCCATTTTCACAACAAAAAAACCAGTAAATGAATGGAATAGATTATCAGCTGATTGTATAGGTGCTAGTAGTGTTTAAAAATTGATTGAAGATACACTTCTATAGATAGGTTGGACTCTCGATAAGCCAAAGGGCTTCCTTGTCCACCTGCCATCTAGAGTTGATTCTCTAGGTGGCAAACTTGTTGAAGTCACATGACAAACCAACTTAACTAGTTTCTGAAACCATAACTGATTTCAGCCATCTGATTTGCAGCTCCCACACTCAGTAACATGCATACCGTTGTATACAATAAGACGTACACCTTTCATATACAAATTCAGACTATCTCTCTCCACTGAGCGCTAGTGTCACACACATACAAGAATTAATATGTGTGCAGTATCAATTTTTTTATTACCGGTATATAGTGTTACCCTGGTATGTCCAGGTCAGGGTGACCTTGAAATTGCACATTATTTTTCTTCTTCTTTCTGTTCTTTCAGTGCTGCCTCCATTTAGCACCTGTCCTCCCTCTCGTCTTTCCATGTGACTGTCACACACCACTTCTCCCACTCCCCCTCTACCCATCTCTCCAACCACATCTAAATCAGTCATGTGTCCTTGTCCCGTCCACTCTCCAGATACCTGCAGTGTTTGCTATGTTTGTTCTCTACCAGATCCATTATTCAATCCAAAATGGTAGATATCTGTTGTCCTTTTAGTTTAATATTTCACTACTTTTGTAGTTTGACAGGTACATGTACCAATTGTACGTTGTCGTCATTGTCACATGTCAGGGGTCACTGTGGCTGATTACATCAATACTAGCCTACGGTACCCCTGGCACATCCCTTTGCAAAACTCTCTTTGAACCTCAGCCAGTGAAATTGTCCACAAGGAATGTGGTCAGCATCCGGTTTGTGATGTAATTTTTGCTGATTTCAGCCAGACAGTGTTACATGCAATTTTTAGGATGGAAATGGGTCACTGTATTGTGATTCCCATCTGTCATGTATCTGTCTTCAAATTAGGGTGGTATTTGCTCAGTTTCCAAGGCTCATACAGTAGCGACTGGTGAAGTCAATTTTATAGTTTGAGTCCTCTCACTTCCACAGTTTGTGGAGATGATCAGCCAGGAGTACTATAGACCCTGGGGTTGCGAGAATGACCCACAGTGTTTGCTATGTACGTTCTCTACCAATGCCATTGCTCAATCCAAAAATGGTAGATATCTGTTGTCCACGTATTTCACTGTCTGTGTAGTTTGACATGGTCATGTACCAACCGTATGTTGTCATTTCAGAAGTGAATAGAGTCTCATACTTGTTGCTACAATGTGGAATCTATATAATTAATCATAAGTTGGGCCTCGTGCTGTCAGTGTCCTGTTACCTGGTTACAACTGCAGTCACATTCACTATATCCAGTATTTGTAACACACACCTTATAATATAACAGTTGGAGTCTAAAATAACTCAAAGATGAATTAAAATAACACACACACACATAAAGAATGCGATTATGTCACCGGCGCGAGTGCATATCCTGTAGGGTCACCATTCTAGTAACATGCTCCCTTTCTATATTCACATGATATATGTGTTGACATTTGTCCTCAGGGAATGTTGAACTGTGTGGGAGCCGTGTTACCAGGGATGCTGGAGAGAAAGACAGGTCACATTGTCAACATGTCATCTGACGCAGGACGCATGGTGAGTCACCGAGGGACTCACAAGTATGTTTACAACAGCGTTATATATATATATATACATATGTATATTTTTTGTTTGTTTTGTTTTGCATTGTAATTTATTATTTTCACTTTTAAACTAAAATAATTTATTTATGCATTTATATAGTTACATTTGTCTTATTTTCCTATATAATGTCTTATCAACAATCTGGATATGACGATATACAAAATAGACGTGATGATCAATCAAGGTGGTTAGCTTTACATTAAGAGATGACATGGTAAGCATTTATATTAGGTAGTTCATTTACTAAATGTACATCACTTTTACTGAAAATACATTTCAGTTAAATGAATGGAATGACTTTCGAGTAACTTTTGTGTTGTGAAATCTTCAATGATCAGTTGCTTGAAATGCGACGTAGTCAGCTGTATTTTGCTGTTGGAACTAGATATCTGGTGACACATCAGAGAAATAGACCCAAAAGTCAACATCCTACGGTTGAAATTTGTCTATATTCAAGATCAGCATTAAGGAACTAAATCAGTAATAAAGAGAAAATTTAGCTTGTAAGAAAGTTAGTGAAACAGTCATCATGTGTTGATGTTGCGCCAGGGGTTTGCTGGTCTGGCGGTCTACTCGGGGACCAAGTTCTTCGTTGAGGGTCTCTCCCGAGGGATGAGGGCAGAACTGGCCAACACTGGGATCCGCATCACTTGTATCCAGCCTGGAGATGTTCGCACGGAGCTGCTGTCTCGGAGCACAGACCAGGAGGTGGGGTGTGGCCTTGTGGTTACACAAACTATAACAATAATAATAGGTTCCATAACAATTGATTTGTATAGCTCCCAAATCAACATTTGCCCTCAGGCACATGCCATGCTTGAAGTAGTTAAGATTGGATGATATATCAAAACAATTACAAAAATAGAAAAACATTCTAAATATATGCCTGTATATTAGATAGTAAAATAAAACATTCCTTGCATTACTTATTATACCTCAGTGCGCAAAGAATTAAAAGAATATGATAGTCTTAGACAGAAATTAAATAGTACAACTAAAATGTAATAAAATTAATTACTTTAAAATGATAGTAATAATTGCATGACATATGGGTAAATGCATTTGATTAATGTTGTTTTGAGGTTCCACGTTAACCGCTTAATGTTAACATATCATAATGGTTAGTTTGTAATTAGCTTGTTAGAATACTAATTATTTTAATAATACTGAACTTAATTGTTTAGCTGAATATCTTTAAAATACAAATGTATGGCATCTATACAACAGTTATAGTCCTTCATAAATGACTTTCACGCTTGATCTTCACGTGACCTTCATCCTTGCAGGCCAAGGCGCAGTTTGCAGACAGTGGTGAGACCAAGGTTCTGGAGCCAGAGGACGTGGCCAGAGCTGTTGTCTACGCTACATCACAGCCAGAGTACGTCGCAGTCAACGAGATCCTCATTGAACCAAGACAAGCTCCTATCTCCTAGTTGTCATTATCCTAGTTGATAATAATTATGGTCACCCTCCCACACTCCCGTGGACCAGTAACAAGTTCATTTTGCAGTTATGTATATCATTTTGTTTCTAATGCTGAAGGCATTAGCTTCGTAATAGTTGAAAGTCGTCGGAAAGTTGAAAGTTGATTCATAATTCAAACAGATGCTTAATTTTCTCCAAAAGAAACTATCTGAAAGACAACGTTATTTTAATTAACTTCTATGCAAGTACAATTACGATTATTATGTAAAAAAAATTGTGTTTACTGCTGATTTAGTATAGCATGCACCAGTGATTGCAAAAAAAAGCTGGTTTGTAACTCTACAACATATACAACTCAAGTCAAATAACATAAAATAACGCAGATAACATGGGAAGACCCTAATATGGTGTTATATTCCCTACTAATTGATTAGTTCCTGTGTATAACTATCGTGTAAAACAAGAGGGACACAACAATGACCATTCTGTTTAAACAAGCCCCCCCCCCCGATGAGCCATATTTTGTACAAACTGTTTACAATGCAGTTTTTTTGTAACATTGTTAAGAAATTGCATTTCCAGAAACATTGGTAATACAGATATTAGGATAAGTGCAATATGTTAAATTCAAAGAATTTTTTTTGTTTATGTATCTAGTCTAATATGTAACTGGTTTCTGTTAGTTCTCCCAAATCCTGGGGTATTTCCCAGCCATGTAGTTCTAACATTGATTACAGACAGTATTATTGTTAGTGGCAGTATTTTTATTGAAATTTACATTTTTAAACATAAAATCACAATGTTGACTATATTTGTAGTTGTAATAGTAAATGTTGTATGTAGTGATTTTTTTGCAATCTTAGTTGATAAAGCAGACCATCTGTAGTTGGTACTTTGACACATTAATAGTTGGTGCAGGGTCATTTAATTTGCTAGCACATTTCACTGTCTTATTAAGCAGATTTTGATATTATCTTGTCTGTTGAATCATATTGTGGTTCCTCGGAAATATAAGTGATCTGACTTGTTTAATTTTACATATTCTGATTGTTGTATTATGTGATCTTGTCTTTTAAAAAGTGAACATTTACACAGCATTCACGGTGAATCACCTATGTTGTTAAGTTTGATATTTTAAATGTAGTGTCTTTGTTAAATTACATTTAGTAATGGCATTATTAAGATGAACCATTGTTATAGTGTATATGTAGTGTTGTTTCATAGTTCACTTTCAGTATTTTACTTGGTCAATGGGGAGACTTTGCAAAGCGGCTTTGACAATTGACCACCGACTGTAAATACAGTTCAATGGCTGTCATGTGTCAGGGACAAAGTTCAATGGCTGTCATGTGTCAGGGACAAAGTTCAATGGCTGTCATGTGTCAGGGACAAAGTTCAATGGCTGTCATGTGTCAGGGACAAAGTTCAATGGCTGTCATGTGTCAGGGACAAAGTTCAATGGCTGTCATGTGTCGGGGACAAAGTTCAATGGCTGTCATGTGTCAGGGACAAGGTTCAATGGCTGTCATGTGTCAGGGACAAGGTACAAGGGCACCAGAGGCAAATACAAGGCAAGGGATAATGAAGGGAGAGGGAGAGCAAGGGAAGAAAGGGGAAGAAAATGGGAGAGAATAATTGGACCACTGTTCCCTGGGTGCCAACATTACATATATTATTACCAAATCAAACTTGTTGCATGTAGTAAATTGGATGTTGTCTTCAAGTGATGTACATCATACATAGACAACCAACACACAACTGATTTGTTGACCTGATATTGTTGTCATGTTTGCCATTAGTTGGCTAAAGTATTATCATGCTGCATTCCACTGACTTATGGAAATGTTACACCGCAGTAAACATGTTGCTAAATAAACCAGTCTGTATTCATTAAATCAGGGAAAAGCAGTGTTTACTTGATTTCTATGGGATGCTCTTAGACTACCCATGTAAAAAGGTAAGTTTTTAAATAGTGCAGTATCCCGCTCTCAGGTTTACTCCCCTAGCAAACCTGTTCAAACACCATCTCAACTTCTATGGGAAGGATCCAGCCACATTGCAATTACTGCACAAAAGCTGCTCATGCAAATATCTACCACTGTATGTAGCCAGGTACTCATACATCTGAGTGAACAGGAGTAATGTAGAATGAAAAATATTGCCTACGGTTTAACACAGCACAGGATTCGAACCTGGGTTCTCTTAGTCAAGGGCTCCGAAGCTCTACCCCTGAGCCACTGCACCTGTAGTGTAGTGCATTACATAAAACTGATGTTGATTACCTATGTCAACTTGTGACATCCCATGGAAATGTCCACATCACTCATACAGTAAGCGTCACCCACTGAAACCAATGTAGTGTGCTACTGATAACTGAGTTGACCCCTAAATGCTACTGATGACTGAGATGACCCCTAAACGAATACACAATAGAGTGATATTGTTGTGAGTGATACAGGTCCTGGTGACTCAAATGTGTAAACATGTCATTAATGTGACGGATCACACTCTGTGACAATGGTTCAGTGTTTAGTGGGCCTTACTAAAGTCCAGCCTTGCATAGAATGCTGGATCTACCACAAGTCCTGAGGTGAAGGTGCAATGTGTGAGGGTGCAACATGAAGACCTCATGCCAGGGACTCGTGCTGTATAACCACAAGGGGATTGTAGAAGGGGATTCCTCCACTAAAAATTCAATTTTTTGGTGTAGCCACATTCTAGTACATATGTCTACATGAGAGGTTCATGTTATACTTGGACTCGTTACTTTTTGGCCATACACGACTCAAAAGCAATAGGTTCTGAGAAAAGATTTTGCAGTTCTACCATCAAAGCAGTATATTTCACACTTGCTGTCCTTTGTGTCAATGCGTACTTGGCAGTGTGGACATGTTCAAACCAGGGTCAAGATCTGCCAATAAACAGACAATGTGTGTGGAAAGTCGTTATATTATAAATATATTTTCATATTATAAATATATTTTCAACTTGTGAAACTAATATGTATCAGTGTTGTTGGACAAATTTATGTTTACATTTCTGAAGTAACTGACCACCCACTGGTCATGTTATCTTAACACATTATCCAGTGGACACTTGCAGTAAGATGGACATCTGATGAAAGGATTATCCATTCAAAACAAACAACTTTGTAATCTCGGTTCTGACCTCTGCTGTTTCTTGCATCTGTAGAAATAAATATGTTCTTTATATTAAATGTGGGATTTTTATTTGTTTTAATATACTTATAAATTTATGTTTAAGAGTGCAAAAATACACTCGATTTAAACTTACTTTGGGGCAATTTAAATGACATTTTGACCCACCTAGAGCAGATCTTGTTCACGCATTTATGTTAGATTTCAAAAAACGTCTAAAGTAAGTTAAATCTTTGCTGTCAAATCAAATCTCTGTGCGATGGACAATTATATTCCATACGAAATAGTGTTTAGAAACAAACTTTATTACAAAGAGACATTTATGTGCGAGATTGTTTTCAAAATACATAGAAATGGGTTTAACTGGATAATAATGAGCAGTACAGTTGCTTGTACAACTGTACATGGAATTGATACTTGTGGATAAATACCTTATAAAAATAAATAAGCTAACAATATGAGTAGTTGGAATAAATAGGTTGTATAAAATAAATAAGTTTGAAAAATGTATAAATATATATGCAACATATGGTCTAAAATTCACTGGTTTATTTTATTATATGAAGTTGACATGGTCTTACAAATACGCTTTTCTTTTTTACACACAATATATTCACATAGACATGTAGATGTGTTACTGAGATAAGTACATTGTGTGTCCTAAAAAACATATGCCAGACAGCAAACTAAAGCTATGTTTCAGTGAAGGCAGTTGGCACTGGGTCAGTGCACTTTATATCAGCTTCAACTGATTGTTTAAGTTCCCATGAAATCTACCGACTCATCATTCCTATTAAAACTTTTGACAGCTAGTCTGACTCTGAAGTTTGACCATGTTGCGTCTTCTGTCTAATTGAGTCAATTATGTAACAGCCCTGTCAGTCAGTGCCATGGAACCAAGTAGCACTTGCATCATCTCACTGTTACTGTACTGCATCATACAGTAAATACTTAACTATCACAAATGAGGCTAATTTATTAATTATAATTGAACTGTTTTTATAACTGAATTTTATCATCAACTCCATGCATATATTAATTGAAAATAGGTTTGAAATCAATGAAGAATCATATGACCAATACAACGATCTAACTGGTGCGAAATATTGTAGCGTATGTTGACAATATTGCATAGTACAGCCGGTGTATTCAGTGTACAAGTTAAAACCATGAGTGCATGTTAAACTTTAACACGTACATTCATTATATCAGATGATATTTCGATGGAATGTTTACATGCAACTGACAGATTTGTTATATTTAAAAAATCATTACAATATATACGTGAAAAAATTCATACAAAATTAAGTATGAAAATCGGTCATCAATAACTGTTGTTATCATTACTGACAAAATGTGTTATAAGCGAAATCTTTATATCCGAGATTAGTACAATTATATATATAAAAAGTGGACAATCACTTACAATACTCTTTCATTACGTAATTATTATGATATAACATTGTCCTTCAGTATTTCACGATTTCAACCAAGTGTATCATATATCTTTATTAGCAGTAAGAAGCCTTTGTACAAATGCCACTGGAATAAAATCCACCTCACTTGGACTTACACAACCATCACTGCTCGTGATACACCAACATCTTAGTGGTGTAATCATTTATACAAACTCAGTGCATTCAGATTTAACAGATCAAACTCAAACACAATCAGCTATAACACCTTAGTTCGTTCAAATAAGGTAATTTACCTCAATGCCAGGAATATTCAGTTGTACATTATAAAAGAAATAATATATTTAATCAAACTGCCATACTAATTCAATATTTATGAAACAAGATGGCTCCCTTTAAAGTTATCGATTTTGTATAAACACCTAACTTTGTTACACTAAATAACATCATAAATCAAATGTGTTACAAAACATAAATTGTCTTAACAAATACACATGTAGTCGTATTTGTCAAATTACAATTATTTTAGTTTATAAGTACTTTAATTTTAAAATACATTTTTGTATATCTTCCAGAAATTAATAAATGACTAATGGAATAGACATTACAATATGCTACCAAATAGAGCAGCTGGAAATGTCTGCCTATTATATAATAAACTGACTATTTAGAAGAAAAACCTCACAAGACACATCCAGAGTAAAACAGAACAGGAACCATTTCACCAACATTCTTATCAACTCATAAGTTTAACTCGTTAAAAGTGATTTAACAATGGCTTTGGATTATGAACATTTTAACACAAGCAAACATAAGTCTGGTTGCTTTTTGCGATAAAATGATCATATATACACTTTACCTGATCAAGTATCTATACTGCCCACATCTTCTTAATGAACTACATTTCCGGTTAATAATTTGACCATTATTTTACTCATGAAATATTAACCGCGCTATCCAGTAATAACTATTGACAGTGACTATCAAATGTTACAAAACTGAATTGAGAACGAGCCTGTTACATTGTCATGATGGGAGAATCATTACCATCTGTAAAATAATATTCCGCAAACTCTGAACACTTGATCTTTGATGCAAATCGTTCAAATTAAACTACGAATGATCAACTTATTTCACAACTGTACAATATATATTGAACCGCATGGTGTATTCAGAAAGACAATGTTATGCAACCCATATTAACTAGGACAGCAATTCCATGGTATCTGCCTTGTAGCGGATGAGAAATTCAGACTCTAACCTTTGAAATCTCAACACCTATGTAAGAAAGAAATATGTAACACAGAGATGGCTCTGTCCTACCACACTTGTCATTGTTTCATTTGCCTCTGAATGTTGTTGTGATCTGTACAGAATTGGACGAATGATACGTTACAGTTGGAACAATTGCAAGCTTTCAATATCTTAAAAGTATTTAATGGTTTTATTTGATTTATGTATAATACAACAAATTAGCTAGCTCTTTTCATCAGGAGAACTTACTTAAACATGGTGCTGAAAGGTTGCCAACTAGACAAGTTACTAATAAATCATATTTCTAAAATACCTGGTAATATTAAGTCATAAGCCATTTCAAAACATTTATGACAATAATGTTATTGTCTCTTCCATGGTAGGAATGTGTCACCTAAGTATTTCTCTAGTATGGTTCTTTTTAAGGAAGATATTGTCCAAAATAAATGCGTAATCTGCAATGACTGTCTGTATTCATAAAAAGTATATGCAAATATTAAACTATTTGTCAATTTATTTTGAAAATTTTAATTCTTGAAACGTAAAATATCTGACAACACATTCCATGTCTTAACTAAGCAAAATGCAGAAAATAAAAACTCAGTCTTCATGGCACAAATACCACGAAACCGCCCTACATCTAAACAAAATTCTCAGCAAACTGTCATAACACATTCACTAAAACGCATTCAGCAAACAAATCTAGGCAAGCACATGAAGGTATTTTATACAAAACAGCATTTGTTGTGCAAAAACAGACACTAATTCAGTCACTGGACCAATGGCCATAATAAATGAAGAACTTCATGTATGACTAGCAAAACTACACACACAGTCCTGGAGAAACAATATTTATGGTACATCATTAGTTACATGCTAGCCAGGACAAGAACAAACGAATGTACTTTGTATAAATCGGAGTACAACTTCTATGACAAGATACAGAATTAAAGTCAACTGTTTCAATGCTTTGAAGTGTTCTCTATACATAAACCACAGCCCTGTACAATAGTGAATTTGATTTGTGACTAACTTAATTGTGGACATTTCAAAGAAGCTGGTGCAATCTTGCTGTGATAATGGTGATGTCATCTCGACAGCAGATAAACTCACAACATATGATTACAGCGTAACTAAATGGAGGAACCATCTGTTTGCAACGCATTTTGACACTACTATCAACACAAACAAAATCCTATCCAGCCACAAAACAAGACACATTGCTCAAACCATTATATACAAGTCAGGCCAGGAAGACCAAGATACGAGGGGTACATCCTGATACGAGTACCATCAACACAATTCACAATTCCTGAAACTCCTTCCACCACCCACCCACTCCCACACACACACACTGACCCCCACTAGCATGCCCCAAGACAAAACTTCAGCACCAGACACAATACTATGTACAGTAATATACACACGCCCTCGTTTTATATAAATATATACAACTTTTGAGTTACATTGGCCTACATTTGCAACCCCTGACGTTCTCTGTAGTCTGTATATAAGCTAGGCCGAGGAATAACAAAGCATCAGATCTACAGCTTGCTACATAGCAAATGCCACAACTGTCAAGTATCAAACTCAATCTGTGAGGCTTTAGAGAAAAAGAAAACAAATGTTCCAGCCTATAAACTCAACATTTCATAGGCACACACTTCGATATCGAGTCTTTAGTTGGCACTCTCTAATGGCTACATCTTAATCTCCCACCAGGTGGAGATTTATTTCCACAAAAGGTGAGCACAGACGATTGAAAGGAAATTATTTTGAGCATTTCTCAACCAGTGTCCCACCTGTAAGTCTCCTGTGAAAATCAACCTTTCAAAAACCAACACCCATGACAAGAACAACAATGGCGGATGTACCAACCACACTATTTGAGATCAGTCCGTTTCACATTGGGTTTGTCGCCCCGACATTTCGGGCAGAACCATTTGCCCTTGGGCTTGCTGGTCAAAGCGACACAGTTGAAATGGAACCATTCGATTTGGCAGGCGTCATTGTCGCAGCCAATCATCTCCCCGTACGACACCTGTTGGCACAGACAGTAGGTCGGCTCGTCGGGGTCAATCGGTGGGTCGACGGGCGACTTGTCCTTTGCGTGATGCTCCTTCTTGCTCGCCTTACGTTTCTTCTTCTTCTTAGGCCGTTCCTCTTCCTCCTGCTTTGCACATGTCGTTATGGTTAGGTTATGGCACATGATATGGTTAATGACATCCATCGAGGTCTTATTTTACATAATTAGTGCGATTTATTCCTGTCTATCTGGTAGTTAGTCTTATTGACTAATATATATATATATATATATATATATATATTACAATTATATATAAGGTGTTCTGCCACATACCAGTTTCAAACAGTACTATTTGTTTAATAATGTTTTCACAATCACAGTGAGTTTTCAAAGTTACACGTTTTGGTTGTCCTATCTTTTACTATACTGACAGAACAATTCTGAGACACATAATTAAGATAAAGCTTTGACCATTCCCAGAAGGTGTATAAATCGAATGACTGTGTTTCACACACTGGGATCATTCATGCAGCTTCCTACACATCTGCAAAGAATGCACACAAGAGGAACCATAGAGAAAGCTTTAGTAACTCTGTTCCAGTGTCAATTTAACATGTAAATTTGTAATTAATTTCAGAATTCTACAATTATGTTAATGAAGTTTTAATGGCACTATGCAACTGTAGGTGAATGTTTTAGATAATAACCTACTTGATTTATAAACTGCTGTTCCTGATTTTTACAAAGCACTATCATTTTGGTTCTCTGAAGTGCAATGTTATTTAAAAACCATCTACTGTTCTGGGTTACTTTGTGAACCCCATTTACCAAAGCCAAATTTGTGTTCTACAACTCACCTTCTTCTCCTCCTCCTTCACTGTCTGCTCGGTGGTTGTTGACCTCTGTCGTCGCTGTCGTTTCGTCTTGTTTGTGTCAGCAACGTCTTCTACCTTCGACGTCACCTTCGTACTACTTGGCGTTGCTGACTTCGACTCCTCCTCTGTCTTTGACACCTGCGTAGTCCCTGGGTCTGCAGGTACAACAGTAACATACATGTACCTACTGAAAGATCCTGCTTAAATTGATCTCAACATGTATAATCCACATACCAATTGTCAATAGCTGGATGGAAATGCCAGGGAGGCTTAAAAGGTAAGTGTTATAACTTATATGATGGTGGACTTGTGTAGTTCTTTCTAGGAGCATATTTCAAAGTATGTGCAGCTTTAGAAAAGCTCCCAGTTCACACAATATACCGTTACATTGATTCTAGGAAGAAAAACAAAGTCAACACTACATGATCAAAGTGGGATAGGTTTTCTTACAGGAGACAGCAATGAATCAAATGTAAATATGTTGGTTGCTTTTAACATGGAAGCGCCTGGTGTGTAACAGCTGGAACTTTACAAATTACAAACAAAACCACTACACTGTGTTGTAACCATAACAGATATGTCTGTACTGTATGTGTACTGTAGAACTCACCAAGGTTCTCGAGATCCTGTTCCAGTTGCCGAGTCCTGTTTTCGATGAGCTCAATGATCTGCTGGACAAGCTGTAGTTTCTCATCACCAATCTCCTGACTCTTGATGAGGCCACGCTGGATCTGAATGAGGGAGCGTTTCTTCTGTACGCTGTCTCCCTCCTTCACACACACCTCCTGGTGCTGACGAATGTCCTTCAGCAACTCTGTAACACATACACACATCATCATCATCATCATCATCATCATCATCATCATCATCATCATCATCATCATCATCATCATCACCACCACCACCACCACCACCACCATCATCAGCTCCTCGCATCTGTCAGTGCAAAAATGTAATACACTTTGTATGTACGTTTTAAAGGAACATGCAACCCAAAAAGTAACAATTGCTCAAACCATTCAACAATGTTCATTGAATCATATCCCATATTTTGTACTTTTTTTCTGAAATTATTTATTATGTTTTAAGGAGAATTAGTGAACATCCCTGGAGGCTGACATTTTGGACATTTCGCCTGTGGGTATGTGACGTCACACTTCCACAACCGCTAGCGCCTCGGGTGGACAAAATAAAACGAACTCTTCACCCACTGAGTCTGAGATCTATCCATAAATTTAATTACACTTATACATAAAAACACGGCGTCCCTTACAATAAAAACATTCATAAAGAATAGGATAAAGAACAACGGTGCTCAAGTAAAGATTGCAACCAAGACAATCGCGAATTTGTACTTGGACTTGATCGGTTCGACGGAGCTTAGTAACTTTTATTATCGCCCGCTTTCACATGTAAACAAATCGTTTATCCAACTAATTATTCCAGTCGACCGTCGCGCAGTGAATATACTACTAATCATTGATTTTAATTATTATAAAGGAAATACATTGAATTATAATCTAGTAGCCCATTTATAGTATTTGCATACATTATGTTTATCCCTTTTGCGAGACCGCTCTTCGCGTGCCATAGCAACACTGCTCGGCCCCGGACTTTTCTTTCTGTTTACAAATTCAGTGGGGACAATATCTTAGTTCACCTGTCGCCTTTCACCCAATCCCAGCAACCTGTGTTCCAGATCAACGATGACATGGTGCTGGCAAACCATTTTTCGGTTGAAATTGAATTTTTCCACCGTATGACCCGCACCTATATTGTGGAGCCATTTCATCGCCAACTCGCGTTTCGGATGGAATGTATTGGTATTTGGAAAAATATCTTTCCTTTCACTGACCCTTCTCCTGTTCTGTTTTTCTGTTGCTTGACATTCAAACATTTTATTATCATAAGACTCATATAAAAAGAACTCAAATTATGTCGCTGTGCTAGTGTTTACATGTTGCGCAGCGCCTATATCGCTGAGAGTTGTGGACAGTCTACGTCACACTCACGCATTCTCTCGCGTTACTCTCCGTGAGTTCCTCGTGAAATGGGCAACAATGGCAGCGCCCATGGTCAGTGAAAATGTACGTTTCAAGATTAATTTTATGGTGTATAGCATTCTTACAAAATTAAACAAAAAATACATATGTTACAATATTCTATCTTGAATGCTATGTGGGAATTTGGGGAATTTTAACGCATTTTCAACATTATGGTTGCATGTTCCTTTAAGGTCTTTCATGGGTGGCACAATACCCATACCCACTTGAATGGTGCTCGGTTTAATTTTAAAACATGTAATATTTACTCAGAAATGAGCAGTCAGATGAAGAATGAGATGATCGGTCGAAGAAACAGTTGTACACAAAGGTATACTGCTGTCAGGACACCTTTCCACGGAATCGCCTGTAAATGTTTTACTATGTATTCCCAATGTTTTCATTTAATTTATCACATATCTATTTATCGACGGCATGTCTCTATTTAAAGCAAAAATAGGTCATTTGATGTTCAATATAAGTTTCGAGGAGAATACAGTAAAATAATTCAACTAAAATTTTTTAAAGTTTTATTTACAATGTGTTTTCAGTCTACGAGTGCTACAGACAACAGTTGAATAATATGAAATATCATACTCTCATTTGGAAAAAGTTGTGTCGCATAATCATGCTCAATGTGTAATATCAGTTACAATGGATCTGCCCACTTGTATCCTGATCACTGAAATGAGACTCGGCGAGCTGATTTTCTTCCTGAGTTAGTCTTTTATTACATATCATGTTAGTCATATTTCAGAATGTTGCCTGGCACACGAAACTCTGCAGTACTAAAACATGTCAGCTTAACAACTACCTATTACCAACCATATCAAATATCCACCAAGTCATAGTGTTTAAAAATCTATTCTTCACATGGACTGTCATCACGCATGGACCATGAATGGAGTATGCCATCAATACCGGCTTCTTCTGTGCTGGCTTAATGAACAATGAAGAGAGATTGTGAGTTTATAATGGTATGAGACATAGGCCCAGGGGACAGCTACATGACTACAGAAAGTCACTGATACTTTGAAAGAGTTCCCCAGTAGACAGATCATTTTGTACAAACCTCCAGATAGGAGGCCAACACACAAAAGGGTTGCCATTCATCTAGATTGTAAATGGCAGGCAACAAACATACACACATCCGTGTACATTAAAATTACTTAATGGCTTTATGTCTAATATCAAGATGTATGATGATCTGCAAAGTGAGAATCACGGTACCTCCAAGTCTAACGTGTGCAGCATCAAATAAAAATGAATACCGTACACTTTATTGTCTGTCATAAAACAATATATGAACATTTTAATTTATTTATTATTATAGAAAAATGTATCTGAAATGTATTTTCTCCATCAACTCAGCTGTACAGGCACATCACGTCTGCAGCCACAGGTTGACCCCACAGCAACAACAAAAGGTACAAATGACTATCAGGATGACTATTGATAAACACTCCTTCAAGCAAGAGGAACTAGAATATGTCAACCGGACGGAAGTTCATAAAATGCTATGTTAGGGCGGCCCCCTGTTGTGAAGATGTGAAATGACTTCAAGACAAGGGCAGAGTGAGCGGGTGTATCACTCACTGGCAGAGTGAACGGGTGTATCACTCACTGGCAGAGTGAGCGGGTGTATCACTCACTGGCAGAGTGAGCGGGTGTATCACTCACTGGCTGAGTGAGCGGGTGTATCACTCACTGGCAGAGTGAGCGGGTGTATCACTCACTGGCTGAGTGAGCGGGTGTATCACTCACTGGCAGAGTGAGCGGGTGTATCACTCACTGGCAGAGTGAGCGGGTGTATCACTCACTGGCAGAGTGAGCGGGTGTATCACTCACTGGCAGAGTGAACGGGTGTATCACTCACTGGCAGAGTGAGCGGGTGTATCACTCACTGGCAGAGTGAGCGGGTGTATCACTCACTGGCAGAGTAAGCGGGTGTATCACTCACTGGCAGAGTGAGCGGGTGTATCACTCACTGGCAGAGTGAGCAGGTGTATCACTCACTGACAATGTGAGCGGGTGTATCACTCACTGGCAGAGTGAACGGGTGTATCACTCACTGGCAGAGTGAGCGGGTGTATCACTCACTGGCAGAGTGAGCAGGTGTATCACTCACTGGCAGAGTGAACGGGTGTATCACTCACTGGCAGAGTGAGAAGGTGTATCACTCACTGGCAGAGTGAACGGGTGTATCACTCATTGGTAGAGTGAGCGGGTGTATCACTCACTGTCACTGACCAGAGTTTACTAGTTCTATGATAACAACCGACCCAGTTTCACTTTTGTTTAACAGTACTTAAGATGTTCAAATCAAATTTATGATATTGAATGATTACGTTATAACATATGTCAACAAGACTTATGTACATGAGCATGTTATGTACATAACATTATGTAAGTACTATAAAAAAGGTCAACAGCAGAACATTGAATTATTTGGTAAGGAAGCTATGTTCAGGCCTTAAGGGGAACCTCACTGTTGGGGCTGCCGAGAGAATGGGCAGAGTTGACCTGAATAATGAGGTGTCGGTATTACAATTTACTCTGTTCTGTTACATAAAGACAGATTAACCCAAGCATGACCGACCTTATTGTCAAGGTAAGGCTCTGTACTATCAAGGTGACTGTAAGGTGAGTTTTACTGTAATGGCACTAAAAACACAATGCAATAATCAATGACTTGTTTTGTATTCAATGTGTTATCATTTATAACTACCCTGCTATATGATGAGCGAAGTCGGCCACCTCACTGCCTTTCTAAGCCATCTCACCCAACACTGCCACCTCATCGCTATGTCCTGTGTCCCTGTTGACTATTTACAAGCAATGTTAGCTACAAACACATGTACGTTCCATCTTGTGATTGCCGTCACATTGTGCCTTCAGCACTTGTTCAAATCATCCTACTACCTTGCCCATAATGTTAGCCAATTCTAAATATGATATGCCATTGACCACTAGCTAGAAATGACTTTGCCCTGCTTGGCCTATGTCAGATGTTACATGACATGGTTACATCACCCCCAACTGCACCCTGTCAGGGTGGCATGTACATGTAGTGGGGCTGCCAGTCTCACCACCGCCCCCACTGGCCCACACTCCTTGTGGCCACTTGTATACAGAAGGAAAAAACCTAGTGTAATGTTGTGAGGCTGTGGCACAGACAAACAGCCCTGAGACACAACACAGCCATCACCTCACTTAGACTCATCTCTTGTTTCTTTCCCAGTTCCCACATGTATGGCAAGTTCTAGTTCTTCTAGCTTCTAGATCTTACGACGTCTCATCGAATTACCCGGGTAGTCAGTCTTTTACAGAACATTTACACTAAGCCCACCTACGCTGGCACTGAGGGTGGTCACTGGCACTGAGGGTGGTCAGTGGTCACTGCTGTATGCTTGTCATCCTCTGTGTACTCACAAACTGATATGGAACCAACATTAACACGATTCTCCAATTCACAGATACAGTCCTCAATGGTGAGAGCCAGGTTTTAACTCCAAATATCACGCTTGCCGGGCTGCCGGTGTGCCAGGTGGATGTGCTAACCACCACACTATCTGTACCTCTCTAAAAACTAAAACCAAAGGACATACTTGAAAACTTATTATTAAATTTAATATATTCTAGCTTAGTTATCGGATTGACATCTAAGAACAAGACGTACTAAATAAAAAAACTTGTGTACCAGAGGTACCGGTAGTTAGGTGTCTATATAGTTAATTAATAATAACAATACATCCACAGTTTTCAAGATTCTATATACTTGTATTTGAATAGATTGAAAGTTTCTAACAATCTGCTGACAAAGTATGACATGGTTCAACATTAAGTTTTTTGTTTTAAAAATTACTGCAAATAATTTGCTGTTTTAAAGTTCTGCAATTAATTTGAGGCATAGCTTTATGTACAGACCCGTCCACCCGTCATATGGACGGGTAAAATCAAATATGGACAGGTAGTGGACGGGTAAAAAAACTGAAGGAGCAAAAAAGGGTCTTCCAAAACCATAGATATTGTTAGTAACTGTTTATTGATAACTTGAAAATTAGTGAAAATGGTGTCACATGTGTGTTTGTAGTCCATTTCAGGTCATTAGACACATTTAAAAGTTTGTAAACTGGCTTTAACAGTTAACATCCATGTGTCCACCAAAACATATGTGACTGGCAATCATTTTATCCTGCATAAAGCCCTGATTTGAGATGTGGTCACGTTGTAGGTGGTCACATTGTAGTGCACAAGATTGTTGAAGCACTGTCTCAGATTTAATTCATGGTCTTTACCATTAGTACAAGGATAAACACAGTTTCATCAGGACAACTTCTTTTTCTCCAGTGCAACAAGCCAAGCAATACAGCTCAAATATTAATCCAAGGAAGCGGGGATGAAACCTTAATTAAGGATCAGAATTTTCAAGTTTTAGCATCCATGGGTGAATGTCTTTCCCTCCCAAGCACCACTGGGTTTGCTTGGTTAATTTGTCTAGTTCAAAATATACAGTCGCAATTTTTGCAAAATTCTTTAAATGAATATTTTAGTTGTAGTACAGCATTGCTGTTAGTACAAAATCTGAGGCGTTATTCGTGTTAAACAAAATTCATGTCTGAGAAATCAGCAGTGCACACAATTCTTCAGAACACCCCAAGGCAACTTCATAAGTAGTAGAGAATAAACTAGAGATACAGTGCAGAATTATTGAGAACTTGAAGCATGTGATAATTCTTATAACAGCATGGTAAGTTGGGCATTTCCATGTGACTCGCGTTACATATTTTGACCATTCCATGAACACTATTTTGACATATCTCTTATAATAATGTATTTTAAAAGTTCAACTTATGCATAGAGGAACTTAAAGGTATAAGGTATTAAATGATGCCAACAAATAAAAATTTGATTACATAGTTTGATTTTTATTTGAATCTAATCTTAGCGTGACTCGCGTTACAGCAAACGGAAAATCAAAAAACGTCACTTGATACATGACAAGTTTCTCCTCAAAGTATAAATAATAGCAAACAATGAATACCCTTGTGTGAAACACAAATAAATAAGGTTCCAAAAAATGGCATTAATGATTTGAAATGTTATCAATAACATACAAATATATTAGATAATGATCGTGACTCGCATTACTGTGACTCGCGTTACATGAAATCCATTATCACAGATAAGTCATTATGCATATTTTAGCTTGAGGGAAATCAATTTTTCAGTCTATAATTTACATAACACAATATTACATTTAAAAAATACATTAACCTTCTAAAATATTGTATAATTTTAAAGGAAGTAATGCACACAAACTGGGTGTTTTAATTCCAGAAAGATTTCATAGTTTTAAAAGAAATACACAAGGTGATTGTTTTTCATAAAAGTTGCCTTTACAATTATTTTGCAAGACCACTTACATGCAAGTTTTATTATAAAAACTAACTAAACATGTTGTTATTGCTAGCATAGAACAACGTGACTGCTTCAATGTGGACCACAGTAATCGCACTTTAGTGTTCATCTGGCTTTGTCATAGATAAGATTGTTTTTGATCAGGTGATGCCTCAATTTGAACTGTGCTGTACAGTTTTCACATTACAGCTTTCCTCCCTTTCAGAGTTGGTGGGACTGATCCAAAACAGTCTCTTTGTTTTTTTTGTTGCTTTTGCCAACTGGCATTGTTATTTACTCTTGCCTTTTTCCGGGCTCCACATTTGTCTATTCGATTGCTCACATTCTCTTGCCTCTGACTCTTTTGTTCAGACAAAAGCAGGTTATGTTCCCTTGCCTTCTTTGCATCATGGCTCTTTGTACTCATTTCATTCTGATGTTTGCAGTAATCTTTATATTTACCTTGAGTACAGAGCTTCAGAAGTCTCTTTCACTGTCTTTCAGCAGCTGTGAATGTCGAGAAAGAACCTGAACTCGGTTCCAGTGAATATGTCAAATGTTTATCAATAAACATACAACAACTAATTCTAACACTGCTATCTAGCAAAACAAAGCTAAATATTTTAATATGTAAAAACTTAATGGAAATTAAACATGAACACATTTATCTGAATAGTAGAAAAATTGTGTATACGTGAGTCTGGCATGCATTCAGTACATGTCCATGTGTGGGAATAATGTACATAGCTAACTAGTCAATTTGAAACCTTTTGTTTGTAATTATTTTTTTATGAATATAAATAATTTCTTATTATTCAATAATGTTGGAAAAGAGATTCACTGGTGATAGATGAAATCAGATTCAAAATCGTTTGTTTTTAAAGAATCATAAATAAATAAACTGGACCATTAAAGATTTATGGGATATATTAGTAAACAAATTTATTTTCATGGCAGAATTATCATTAATGAAAACATTAATACTGCAGTCTATATTATGCTTTTGCAACAAATTGATATATGTCTTAGAAGAAGTGAAAAATCTAACAAAAGCATTGTGACTCGTGTTACAATACCTTATTTTTCGTGACTCGCGTTACATGTGACTCGCGTTACACATATTCAGTGTCCAATATCATAGTATAGCTTCACTAGATATGGATATATTTTGTATCATTTAATAAGCTATAAAAAGAAGGAGGAGATTTATAATGAACAGTCTCAGACTACCAAAGGCTGCTGTATAAAATAAAAAATCTTTAATTTCGTGGCTCGCGTTACGCAAAAATCACCACCTCAGTGTAGAAGCATGTCTTGAAAAATGCAGAACAGACTCAGAAATGTTATTGTCATAATACATGAGACTAAGGCTTAAACAAATAACAGCAATTGAGCAAACCAAGAAAGTAACAGAAAATAGGGCTATAAAGGGCCACTAATTATTGACATTTTAGATGAGCGTAATGTTATAATTTCAGTGCTAATGGTTGAGTGTAGCATTTTCACATAAAGCATTGTGCAAATATTGAATATTTTCTTTCCTATAACTTTAAGTTATGTCCTATCAAAAACATGTAATATTCCATTGAAATTCAATGAATAAAATTTCAGACCATTTTCCAAATTTTCATAGAAATGCCTAGTTGGTAACTACATAATTTGTTAAACTAATTGCAAACGAAAATGCGAGGTCAAATGTCAATTCAGCTATTGCGGGTTCTGTTTTAGTGTTGCATACAGGGTAGCAACTGACAGAAACTATCTGAGACATCAGTGACTAAGTGGATTGCCCCGACAGCTTCGCAAACCATATCACACCATTAGGCCAGTGCTAATGTCAAGCCTTGCATGATTTGACCAAGTCTATGTGTGGTTTTAAAATATGCCCTGCCCTCACTAACAGTGCATGTGTACTAGTAGTACTGAATTTACACATCAAATTAAAATGTCTAAACCTTCTGCAAATATTGTTTCAATAGAAATCTGTGGGCAGCAAATCAGAACAACACATTTCAAATGCTGCACCATAATGATATTAGAGTCTATTATAATAAATATTGCATCCTTTATACAAAGAAACACCTGTATGTCGTACAACGCATCCATCAGAAATCAGATTTTCATTCAAACAGATCAGTACAGTCCAAATCTCATAAACTATGTCTACAACAAATCCATCTAAATTTCTCATGTTACATGAATTGGAATGCGATGCAAAATCAGGCAGATAAAGTACCACGATCGGAATTACGCACATCAAAAGTGACATTTAGAAAGTATCATTTCAAACTTACATCTAGCAATCTTCCATTTATCCAGTCAAATAGTGTATACAAAACAATGGCCTATTTGGTTGTATATATATCCGGTCAAATAGCATCTATAAGCATTTACGCAACCATGTGTTATTTGTCCGTATAGACTGTAGGGATATGTGACTATAGTTGTCCATGTATTTATCCAGTCAAATAGCCTACATCATGGGCTATTCAACCGTATCCGGTCATACAGTCCACTAGGCTATCCAACCGTATCCCATCAAATAGCCTTCTTCAAATTCCCAGTCTGTCCAAATCCAATGATGTCAAGGCCTGCTGATCAATTTAGGTTTTGACAGTACTTAATGATGACGGTTATTATCCAACTCCGAAACTGACGTACTGAAATTTATAAATTAACAACAATGCAATGACAATCACTGAATCAGTCAGTGTTAGTGACACCGGCGACAGAGCTCATATTCATAATTCAAGGACAAGGTTAATGCAAGCCTAAAAAATACTGTGAAACTGAAGCCTAGCCCTAGACCAGTGATGCAATAATGCTATCATTATAAAATGAAAATGGGACATATAGCAATGGAAGAAGAAATATTTCACACAGGCTGCTGCTACATTACAGTATTCAATACTCGACAGTCAGTGTTATCGATCGAGTTGTAGTGGTGGCGTGTTGGTTCTAAATCTAACCGCAATCATTTGTTTATTTTCCGTGCTACAAATTTGAACAACATTATGGGTAAATACGTCGCTGAAACGAACACACATTCACATCCGAGTAACGATGTAACATAATGTGCTAATTTGGAGATCCAAAAAATGTGTGGTGTATCACAATACAAACCATTTGTTTGGAAGTCGAGTTCCCTCAAATGCGTGACGATTCGCTGCAAGTCGTCCGGCAAGTTTTCCGTACAGTCTAAATAGTTCTCCAAATATGTCGCCGAACACAACGCCTCGACGGCAGCCTGGTTCAACATGCTCATCATATTTGGAACTATACAGAAACAGACGGGATCAACAACAGCAAAAGGAGTTAAACAGACGTGTGCCACAGCGTCACAAACCGTCACCCATTTATCTTTCGTGCAACGACGAGTTTCCCTTTCCGATCAAACCTGACCCGATTTTAAAATCGCCTCGTTCTCATATAAATGTCAAGGC
The DNA here is from genome assembly GCA_025642075.2 of Ridgeia piscesae. Lineage (NCBI taxonomy): Eukaryota > Metazoa > Annelida > Polychaeta > Sabellida > Siboglinidae > Ridgeia > Ridgeia piscesae. The sequence continues at coordinate 65,474 of JAODUO010001761.1, forward strand.
CGTTGTTTAAAAATAGCTTCATGTAGGTCAACTTGTTAAATGGGGTTTCCTCCCAGCGAATGCTACAAAAACACTTCGTTTACTCTATGAGACGATTCACTACGTAACCGGGACAGTATCAGAGTATAATAGCTATTACTTCACAAATGTCGAGATTGTTAATTTACTCAAAATTACACAGGAGAACACGATTCACTATTTTTAGAGTAGGGTTAGCCTCAATTACTAAGACTCCGTGAGGTGGCAGCACCGTTTTAGCCCCTCAAATCCGTCTGTAAAAACAAGGAAGCCAGTTGGCTTATCGAGAGTGCAGCCTATATAGTGTGTGTGTGTGTGTGTGTGTGTGTGTGTGTGTGTGTGTGTGTGTGTGTGTGTGTGTGTGTGTGTGTGTGTGTGTGTGTGTGTGTGTGTGTGTGTGTGTGTGTGTGTGTGTGTGTGTGTGTGTGTGTGTGTGTGTGTGTGTGTGTGTGTGTGTGTGTGTGTGTGTGTGTGTGTGTGTGTGTGTGTGTGTGTGTGTGTGTGTGTGTGTGTGTGTGTGTGTGTGTGTGTGTGTGTGTGTGTGTGTGTGTGTGTGTGTGTGTGTGTGTGTGTGTGTGTGTGTGTGTGTGTGTGTGTGTGTGTGTGTGTGTGTGTGTGTGTGTGTGTGTGTGTGTGTGTGTGTGTGTGTGTGTGTGTGTGTGTGTGTGTGTGTGTGTGTGTGTGTGTGTGTGTGTGTGTGTGTGTGTGTGTGTGTGTGTGTGTGTGTGTGTGTGTGTGTGTGTGTGTGTGTGTGTGTGTGTGTGTGTGTGTGTGTGTGTGTGTGTGTGTGTGTGTGTGTGTGTGTGTGTGTGTGTGTGTGTGTGTGTGTGTGTGTGTGTGTGTGTGTGTGTGTGTGTGTGTGTGTGTGTGTGTGTGTGTGTGTGTGTGTGTGTGTGTGTGTGTGTGTGTGTGTGTGTGTGTGTGTGTGTGTGTGTGTATATATATATATGAAAATATATATATATATATATATATATATATATTTATATATTTGATATATATATATATATATATATTATATATATATTTTATATAATATATATAGTGTTATATTGAATATATATATATATATATATATATATATATATACACAAAAATCCATCGGTTAGGCGACACTCTGACGTCGTTTGGGCGACAAGTGTCACCCTAACCCTGATATTTGATGTCGCCCTAATACTTTTGGTCCTTCATTACTATAACTTTCACTACAAAACAGTTACAAGTTATTAATGAGCAAGAGCACGCCTTCCTAAGCTAGTATTAATAAATTTTATTTCTGAAAGTACTGCAAATTTAATTATTATGCAGATTTTCATAACGCCACAAAATTCACCACATAAATGGCCCTCTACTTAATCACATATATATGCCCTAAACTGGCTACATGCGTATGCACATGGCACACACAGCTAGGCAAGCAGGCATGTACGCACGCAATCACAAATTCAATTAAAACAAACCCATTAAAACTATCAAAATTGAAATTTTAATCACGTGTGCACAGGATCGCGCGCACGTATTGTAAAGCGAAGCACAACACTCGGTGTAGACTAGGTCTAGGGCAGGTGTCCTAGGTGTCCAGCATGGAATCGTCGGAACCGTGGCGGTACATTTCGGCCATGAAGAGGCTCAGCATTGTCTTGTCTGGCACAAACTTGTTGCAGCAGATCTTGTGGCGTGACTTATATGCTCGCACGTGGAGGGTCTTCTCGAGGGAGTCCTGCTGCATCCTATTCCGCAGCTTCGAGAAGACCCGCTGAATGGCAGTATTAGCAGCGACAGTATGAAACCTCCTGCTAATGGTCGTTGGGCTAGTTACACGTAGCGCTGTCGCGCTTATATTTTTCCCGTTATTAAAAACGCTCTGGTTGACGTTTCTGCGCATGCGCAATCAATGTAAAATCATCAATGTCCAGCGAAACAACAAAGCATTATCGGTATAAATGCCACGAACTGTTCGTTAATTTTCCTGTGATGATTACTGTGAAGAGTTTCTTAAAATGTCGTTCAATGCAATAAAATATTATGTTTTTTTCTTCATAAATCACTGTCACGGATTATGGCGCACTAGAGTCACGCGATTTACGCTTGCTATCAAAATATGTCTCAAACATGTTCGCTTCGTGTTAATTTGCGACAAATAACTTTGCTGAGAAGCTATAATAAAACATCCTAACGAACAACCCGTAATATTTATACCATAAATGGTTTGTTTTTTCGCTGCACATTGATGATTTTACATATATCGCGCATGCGCAGAAACGTCAACCGGAACGTTTCTAACGCCGGAAAAATGTA
>JAODUO010001762.1:0-32500 GCA_025642075.2 Ridgeia piscesae
GGACGGAGGGAAAGGGACGGAGGACGGACGGACGGGGTGGGGGACGAAGGGGGACGGACGGACGACGGACAGACGGACAGAGAAACAGTGACAGAAGTGGTGTCCACAACAGAAGAGAGTACACTGGGTGAGCGTTGCTGAAAAGAGAGGCAGAGAGATAGACTGAGAGATAAACTGAAAGATAGACTGGAGAGAGAGAGAGGGAGAGAGAGAGAGAGAGGGAGAGAGAGAGAGAAAGAGAGAGAGGAGAGAGAGAAAGAGAGAGAGAGAGAGAGAGAGAGAGAGAGAGAGACAGAGAGAGAGAAAAGAGAGAGAGCGAGAGAGAGAGAGCAGAGAGAGAGAAAGAGAGAGCGAGAGAGAGGAGAGAGAAGAGAGAGAGAGAGAGAGAGAGAGAGAGAGAGAGAGAGAGAGAGAGAGTGAGACACAGAGACAGACACAGAGAGCAAGAGTAAACACTTGTAGCTGTGCATTTGTTTCCTCTCTATTTCCCAGGGAATAAGTTAAAACATCCTTCAGAATGCACCATTTTGAAGGTAATTTTTTTTGGGATCTACTATAACAAGACTAACAAGAACAAAGGTCATTCTAGTTTTCCATGTTCAAGATAATATGTAAATGAAAACAATGTGTATTTAAATGGACATATTAAAATATTTTTATAATTTATACGTTGTTGATTGTTAAAATGTTTAATTTACCTGGATTGATCAGATGTGAGACTCCCACAGACTGCGTATCCTCCCGGCATTTGCCATACCCATGTGACTGCCTTAATCTTAGCCCCTCCTCTGCCTTGTCTCACTTTTGCATTGTAGTGTGGCCTGTAGCAATATTATAATTCGAATATATTATGCATTCATATAATGCTGTGATGAAAATGTTGATAAATATTTGAAAACAACTGGCACGTGTGAGTTGAAAGGTACCAGGTACATAGACTACAGCCAGGCACCATTGACTACAATGGAAACAAGTGCAAGAATGTTATATGTAATACTTGCATGATATAATAGTGTACACCTATTGTATTAACATTTTAATCAATCATGGCTGTCATAAAAATCTAAATTATTTTGCATAAAATGTAATGGAAATAACAACATTCAGTAATATATAGTACTGAAATGTGAGTCGCAAAACACTGTTTTAATAATTGTGAGATTAATGTAATTCTCCGTTTGACGTTCTGTTAACGAGATAACGGATGCTCCGCCTAAAAATACAACGCATCTTGCCCGACCAACAAGAGCCTACTACCAGTCTCCCATGTCAATTTTATTTATCATTCCGTCCCTCCCGTCATCTATTCTCTATGGATATGTACTTTCGCAATTACTAAGTTTATTAACAAGATCCTGCGTAATCAAATACAATACCGGTACATATCCTAACCTGCCCAGAAAATGATAAAACATCCACTAATTTACTAGACCTGACTAAAGACTTCCACCTTCACCAATCTGTACGGGAACCTACTAGATGCAAAAACATCCTAGAACTTTTCCTCACTACAAACCCCTCCCTCATAGAAAGCACACATAGCATACCAGGCATCAGTGACCATGACAGTATCCCCTTATTAAACATCAACATAAACCTGCCCAGGAATATCCCCCCTCCCTACAAAGTTTTCAAATACCACAAGGCAGAATGGAAACACATTGATCAAGAACTCCAGGACCTAGGAAACAAAATTCAAAACCAAGCCCCACTCACTGACTCCCCAGAACCACTTTGGGACCTCTTCAAACACAGCCTCCAGGAAATCATGAACCAATTCATCCCCTTCAAATATTCTTCCAAACGGTACTCACTCCCCTGGATTAATAAAGACATTAAAAAAATGATAAACAAAAAACAACGACTATACAACAAAGCAAAGAAATACCAAAGAGAAACTGACTGGACATCATTTCGGAAATACCGTAAAGCTACCCAAAAGAAGATCCAATCAGAATACTGGAAATATCTCGCACATATAATCGATCCAGAACAAGACAAAGAAAAAAATCCTTTTGGCACTACATAAAATCACTCAATAAAGACACAACAGGAATCTCCCCACTAAAAGACAAAGGCATCCTTCACACAGACAGCAAATCCAAAGCAGATATCCTCTCAAACCAATTCCAGTCTGTATTCACCAATGAAAACCTAACCAACCTCCCCCAGCTCCCCAACCAAAACCGATCCTCACAAATGCCCCCAATCCATATCACAGTGAGAGGCATTGAAAAATTACTTAAAGAATTAAAACCAAATAAAGCCCAAGGCCCAGATAACATTCCTGCCAGAATCCTGAAAGAAATGGCCTCTAAAATAGCTCCCATCCTGACAATCATATTCCAGAAATCAATAAACTCCGGAACTCCCCCTTCAAACTGGTTGAAAACACATATAGTCCCTATCCACAAAAAGAATGACAGAACCATCGCCTCAAACTATCGACCAATCTCCCTCACCAGTATACCATGCAAAATTCTTGAACATATCATATCCACATCAATCCATAAACATCTTGAAAAACACAATATTCTCACTGATCGACAACACGGCTTCAGATCTAGGCGTTCCTGTGAGACTTCACTGCTCACAACTATCCATGACCTGATTAGCACCCTGGAAAAAAAATCACCAAATTGACCTTCTACTACTAGATTTCTCTAAGGCTTTTGACACTGTCCCCCATAATCGACTCCTCCACAAATTAGACCACTACGGAATTAGAGCCAGCACCCACCTTTGGATTAAAAAAATTCTTACCAATAGAACTCAAGAAGTGCTGGTAGAAGGGTGCAAGTCGGGTCAGGTACACGTGAGCTCTGGAGTCCCACAGGGTACTGTTCTTGGCCCCCTCCTCTTCCTTCTCTATATAAATGACATGCCCACCCACATATCTCCAGGAACCTCCCTCAAACTTTTTGCCGATGACGCAATGCTCTACCGAAAAATCAATAATCACACCGACCAAGACAACCTACAGCACGACCTTGACAGACTAATCGACTGGGCACAATCTTGGCAAATGACTTTCAACCCCTCCAAATGCGAAATAATGCACATCACTAGATCAAAATCACCCATAGATAACCCATACATAATACATAACGAAACACTCAGAGCAGTACCAGTAGCAACACACCTTGGCATAGACATATCAAATAACCTCTCCTGGAACCCACACATCAACAAGATAGTCAATAAGGCAAATAGCAAACTTGGATTCATTAAAAGAAACTTAAAATCTATTCCCCAGTCCATCAAGACCTATGCCTATTGGAGTCTGGTCCGCCCACACCTCGAGTACTGCTGCCCGGTGTGGGACCCATATACCACCCGAAACATCAACCATCTAGAGGGGGTCCAGCACCAGGCAGCAAGATTTGTGGTCCATAATTACAGCTGGGAAACATCTGGATCCACCTTGGCCTCTGCCCTCTCTTGGCCAACACTAGAACAGAGGAGGGCTGAGGCCAGACTTACCACCATGTATAAAATAACAAACAATCTCTTAGACATCAATCCCAACCAATACCTCATGCCCGGACACAGCCAAACAAGATCCAACCACCCACACAAATACAGACAAATATCAACCTCCCACAACTACTACAAATACAGTTTTTTCCACAAACAATAGCCCAGTGGAACAGACTTCCTTCTAGTGTATTTGCCCACAACAGTCTCGACACCTTTAAGGGTGCATTGCAGGACATTAACCTGACAATTGCACCCTTCAGGCACCTCCAATAACCAATATACACCACCACCCCGTCCCCCTCCACACCCCATCCCTACCACACCCCCACCCTTGATTTGTACTTTTCCCCACCCACCCCACCCTAATCCCATATTCCCAAGCACAAATACTCTTATTCCACTTCCAGATAACATGAAGCCAGCCATCCTGAAACCGAGCAACCATACTAGTGCGTGATGCCCCAGTAGGGGTTTTGCACTACAACATAACAGAAACAGAAAGAAATCAACACAGGTTGTGTCTGGCTGAGTGATGCCGAGCGATAGTGATGGCGACTGTCAATTCAAACTGGCTTGCCTTGTCAGCGACACTGATAATCTTACAAGTTAGAGAATCCGCATCGAGTAGACGTTCACAAGAGTGGATTAGCCCCCGACTACTCGCTCTTGTTGCTAACTGCGATAATGCACTTAATGCGTACCTTCATAGAAGAATCACTGCCTTTGGAATCTTAGTCATGACGCGCAAAAGCACGTGCGATTTGTTATTGTGCCGCAGTAGGTCGATCTCGCATAAAGCACGTGACCCAAAAAGCAAAGGACGTCGGCAGCTGCTGATTGTTTCGCCAGTTATACCCGGTGTAACGGCGATTCTTTTTTTACGAAAAAAAAATGAAAAGTACGCATTTTAAAAATTAACTGACTGTGCATACAATTTAAACTATTAACACATTACACATCTGGTCATAAAAGAACCGGTTTGGCGATTAGCAAACGAGTGGAGGGAGCAGCTTTAATATATCAACACAAAGGGTGCAAAATGACCGAGCTCGGCATGATGAATATTTACTGGACTAAGTTCAAATTGCGGGCAGCGGCCAACCAAGCAATTTATCTAGTTATTTTCCACTAGGTAGTCGGAAGTTTATATTTGAACTCGTATACTTTTTATTTTATTTTACTACTAGACCGATGTAGAGTTTATAAGAGAAGGGAGTGATCAGTCTCGCTATATATGCCTTAAAATTTGTTGTATGAACTAAAAAAGTGTGAGGACATTTCCTATGCTGACCCCCTCAGGCTGAAAAGTGGGGGACGCGTCCCCCTCGTCCCCCACCGATCGACGCCTATGCTATGTAGAACTTCGAAATCCAACATTTTGGCAAAGAAATTTGTCATCACTCAAATTACACAAAGTGCAGGAATCCGCCGCTTCTGCGGTAGGCGATATAAGCATCAAGCAGGCGAGGGGTGAAAGTGCAACACAAATTTCATCATTTACAATGTGCTTGATGGCTAGAGCCTAGGGCTATAAATAATATCAACACAAGGTTGCAAACTGATAGAGCCCGGTAGCGGCGCAGCCGATTTTTTAATGGGTGGTCGGAACTTCATATCGCGAGTTTATTGTCTAGCTAGTCCTGTGTAGCGGCTTTTAAGAGAGAGAGGAGTGGTGAGTCAGGCTATATGCCTCGCAATTTTTTGGAGCTGAAAATGGGGGGACAATTCCTATGCTGTCCCCTCCACGCTGAAAAGTAGGGGACGCGTCCCCCCGTCCCCACCATGAGCCGTGACAGCCAATTTTTTCGTTGGCCTAGGATATATATATTTATATATATATATTATATATATATATATATATATATATATATATATATATATATATATATATATATATATATATATATATATATATATATATATATATATATATAATGAGTTCGTTCTAACTCAAAGCTACACTGTACCGTAAATAGACAATTATAAAGATAGAACGATATATACAGTGCAAGGACATGGTCTACGCTTCAGACTGACGATCTCCTTCGGCTTCATTTCATCATGGTAGGAGGCTTCGACGTGGAAGATGAAAGTGTTCTCGCTACAGTTTTTAAGGATTCTTTCCCTGGTGAGTGTTCATTGACACATAAAAGAAGTCAGTCAGTTTCTACATTTGTGTCAGCGTTATTCCGACTTCTTAGGTCACTGACAGTTGATGATTTGTGAACTTTTACGTAGCTTTAGTGACAGTCAGTGACAGTGTTGTTATGATTATTCGCGTCAGAGATTGTCCTCGGCTGTACTCGCAAGTAAACAAAGGTTGAATGAGAAACTATTACGCACTTCGCAATGAAATGCCGGAAGTGTGGCGTTCAGTGGTGCGTACATTAGAATGTAAGATGAAAATTGGAATATAATTATAAAAATATAAGACCTTGTTTTTGTATACGTCTCGGACTGTGGGTAGCGGTGATGTGTAGCACGTCGTTCGTCTGCCTCACATGTCCACAGTCACGATCGCAGTCGCTGCTGTTTCCTAGACCGGGGATTATGCGTGCTGTTTTGCTCGGCTCGTCTTACTTTTTCCCAGCGGTGAATAATCATGCACAATGCCAGTCGCTGTGTTGCCTAATTGAGCGGCGTTGAGCACTGAATAGTGGCACGTATCCTCTGAGCATCTGGTCACATCATGATTCATGCTGTATGCTGACGAACTGTCTGCACGTATTTCCTTTTTGAAAACGATTCCTACATGTTAAACACATAATATAAAATGTAATGATAATGATCAATGTAATCATTATTGTAAGGTATACTGCTGTGCATATAATCCAAGGAATAGACGTAAGTCAAAAGATGGCCTTAAAAGTTTGATCCCAAAAGTAGACGAGAGATTGGAAATCTTGGTTAGGAACCCTGCCACACTTCAAGAATCAAAACGCAGATATGTCACTGCTTTTCAAAGAATCTTGACCAATAAGTATGACCAGTAAATATTTTATACTTGTGTATATTTATTTTCAGACAGTTGGAGAGACAATGCAGACTTTGCACAGTACCTGGCTGAGCTCAGCTCATATGGGCTGGACAAGCTCGGTGAGTATATTAGTGTAAAGATAACTGTGATATAACACTGATGGTTGTTCTAGTTTATGTGAATTGGAACTGATAGAAACATCAGTGGACCAGTTAGGTCTCTAGGGCTGGCTTTTGGCTAAAGTACTTGTCTGATATATATTTTCAAGTTCTTTGTGAGTACTTGATATGCTTTTTATCATTAGATTATGGATTTTTGTCCATGTGTCTCATATTTTGTATTTATGATAATCCTCTTACCCATAGGGATGAACAACAAGTCGTATTTTTTTAATGGTATTATTAATGTCACATAAACAAACTAATAGTTATTCTGTAGAAATAACTGAGTACTGAGCATAGGCTTGATGAGTTCAGTTAATGTGTTTCTGTTGTAACTAAAGATCATGAGCCAGTTCAGTTGATGTGTCTCTGTTGTAACTGTAAAGATCATGAGCCAGTTCAGTTGATGTGTTTCTGTTGTAACTGTAAAGATCATGAGCCAGTTCAGTTGATGTGTTTCTGTTGTAACTAAAGATCATGAGCCAGTTCAGTTGATGTGTTTCTGTTGTAACTAAAGATCATGAGCCAGTTCAGTTGATGTGTTTCTGTTGTAACTGTAAAGATCATGAGCCAGTTCAGTTGATGTGTTTCTGTTGTAACTGTAAAGACCATGAGCCAGTTCAGTTGATGTGTTTCTGTTGTAACTGTAAAGATCATGAGCCAGTTCAGTTGATGTGTTTCTGTTGTAACTGTAAAGATCATGAGCCAGTTCAGTTGATGTGTTTCTGTTGTAACTAAAGATCATGAGCCAGTTCAGTTGATGTGTTTCTGTTGTAACTGTAAAGATCATGAGCCAGTTCAGTTGATGTGTTTCTGTTGTAACTGTAAAGATCATGAGCCAGTTCAGTTGATGTGTTTCTGTTGTAACTAAAGATCATGAGCCAGTTCAGTTGATGTGTTTCTGTTGTAACTGTAAAGATCATGAGCCAGTTCAGTTGATGTGTTTCTGTTGTAACTGTAAAGATCATGAGCCAGTTCAATTGATGTGTTTCTGTTGTAACTAAAGATCATGAGCCAGTTCAGTTGATGTGTTTCTGTTGTAACTGTAAAGATCATGAGCCAGTTCAGTTGATGTGTTTCTGTTGTAACTGTAAAGATCATGAGCCAGTTCAGTTGATGTGTTTCTGTTGTAACTGTAAAGATCATGAGCCAGTTCAGTTGATGTGTTTCTGTTGTAACTGTAAAGATCATGAGCCAGTTCAGTTGATGTGTTTCTGTTGTAACTGTAAAGATCATGAGCCAGTTCAGTTGATGTGTTTCTGTTGTAACTGTAAAGATCATGAGCCAGTTCAGTTGATGTGTTTCTGTTGTAACTGTAAAGATCATGAGCCAGTTCAGTTGATGTGTTTCTGTTGTAATTTAAAGATCATGAGCCAGTTCAGTTGATGTGTTTCTGTTGTAACTGTAAAGATCATGAGCCAGTTCAGTTGATGTGTTTCTGTTGTAACTGTAAAGATCATGAGCCAGTTCAGTTGATGTGTTTCTGTTGTAACTGTAAAGATCATGAGCCAGTTCAGTTGATGTGTTTCTGTTGTAACTGTAAAGATCATGAGCCAGTTCAGTTGATGTGTTTCTGTTGTAACTGTAAAGACCATGAGCCAGTTCAGTTGATGTGTTTCTGTTGTAACTGTAAAGACCATGAGCCAGTTCAGTTGATGTGTTTCTGTTGTAACTGTAAAGATCATGAGCCAGTTCAGTTGATGTGTCTCTGTTGTAACTGTAAAGACCATGAGCCAGTTCAGTTGATGTGTTTCTGTTGTAACTGTAAAGACCATGAGCCAGTTCAGTTGATGTGTTTCTGTTGTAACTGTAAAGATCATGAGCCAGTTCAGTTGATGTGTTTCTGTTGTAACTGTACAGATCATGAGCCAGTTCAGTTGATGTGTTTCTGTTGTAACTGTAAAGACCATGAGCCAGTTCAGTTGATGTGTTTCTGTTGTAACTGTAAAGATCATGAGCCAGTTCAGTTGATGTGTTTTTCTGTTGTAACTGTAAAGATCATGAGCCAGTTCAGTTGATGTGTTTTCTGTTGTAACTGTAAAGACCATGAGCCAGTTCAGTTGATGTGTTTTTCTGTTGTAACTGTAAAGATCATGAGCCAGTTCAGTTGATGTGTTTTTCTGTTGTAACTGTAAAGATCATGAGCCAGTTCAGTTGATGTGTTTTTCTGTTGTAACTGTAAAGATCATGAGCCAGTTCAGTTGATGTGTTTTTCTGTTGTAACTGTAAAGATCATGAGCCAGTTCAGTTGATGTGTTTTTCTGTTGTAACTGTAAAGATCATGAGCCAGTTCAGTTGATGTGTTTTTCTGTTGTAACTGTACAGACCATGAGCCAGTTCAGTTGATGTGTTTCTGGTGAGTTCACTTGGGAGTGTGTCTGTTGCACAGGTCATGAGCCGGATCACTTGGCGGAGGAACGACATCAGATTCTTGAGCAAACCCAGAATCTCGCCTTCCATAACTACAAGACCTTCATCCAGACTGCAGAGTGCTCCCACAACATCTTCCAAGACGTACGGCCTCATTTATCTCCTCCACATGTTTATTGTTCTCACATTCTCTCTACTTTTCCTTGCTCATTAAGCATAATGTATTTGTTCACTTAAACATATACAATGCTTTAAAATATGATACACAGAAAGGTACATACAATAAATCTTCACTCCTTATGTAACCCATTTTATCGTCATTCTTGAAACTACTGCATAATTACATCAACAAATTCGCGGTTTGGTGACATACATGGCATATGATAATATGTGTCCCAATAAATTCAAATGTATGTTGAGTTTTGTCACATTACTTTTCACCTGATGTTTTGGCCATGAAGGAGGCAACATGTCAGTGAGCAAGTTGATTCTATTTTATGCATTATTCTCATCTGAAAACAAACTTGTCTACAAATGTTGGACAACAAATTTCATTATGTACAGTTTTGTGTAATACCTCCATGTCTGTCAACCAGATTGCAGCATGTCCCATTGCTGAGCAGAATTATGAAAATTTGTAATATAATTTTCTGTCAATGAAATATAAATGTGTGGCTAGTTTCTTATAACAAATACAAAAATGCAGTAGAGTAACAACTTTTGTCAACATTTCAATGTAACTTTATTTATGAAGTAGCTATCATCGTTGAAAATAATATTAACGTTGCCGCCCAAAATACTGTATTGTGTGATGTGGCTGAAAATAGGGCCCGTTGTAGGTTCACCACATTTCTATGCCTTCATGGTATGTTTTCAAGACAAATGTCGCATCAAGTAGCATGTCCATGCATCTTATATCATCAAAACATTCCAAATTTAACAGCCTTTGCAACTTGACATCTTCTTTGGTTTCAAATTAGTTTGTGAGAACCCGCTTTCGTCAAATTACCAAAGAACGGTGCAGATTGGGTGAAAACTAAGGGTTTCCCAGAGACTACAATAATGGGTCCCATAACACTGCAATGACGGGTTTCCATGTCAAGTGCAGACTATGACTAGAATTATATTCACGATAGAAAGGGTAACTATTCCGGATAAAACAGAAGAAGAAAGATTGCAGTATCACGCTGAACTAGGCAGTTTCCATTTTTTACATATTTGATTCTAATAACTTTCCGTATTACAAATGTATGGATGTCTATTATTGCATTCTGACATGTTTATTTCTCAGTCACTACTGCTTCACCCGGCACCCCTCTCATCAAGTCTCATTACTGCTTCACCCGACCCCCTCTCACTACTGCTTCACCTGACCCCCTCTCACTACTGCTTCACCTGACCCCCTCTCACTACTGCTTCACCTGACCCCCTCTCACTACTGCTTCACCTGACCCCCTCTCACTACTGCTTCACCCGACCCCCTCTCACTACTGCTTCACCTGACCCCCTCTCACTACTGCTTCACCCGACCCCCTCTCACTACTGCTTCACCCGACCCCCTCTCACTACTGCTTCACCCGACCCCCTCTCACTACTGCTTCACCCGACCCCCTCTCACTACTGCTTCACCCGACCCCCTCTCACTACTGCTTCACCTGACCCCCTCTCACTACTGCTTCACCCGACCCCCTCTCACTACTGCTTCACCCGACCCCCTCTCACTACTGCTTCACCCGACCCCCTCTCACTACTGCTTCACCCGACCCCCTCTCACTACTGCTTCACCCGACCCCCTCTCACTACTGCTTCACCCGACCCCCTCTCACTACTGCTTCACCCGACACCCTCTCACTACTGCTTCACCCGACACCCTCTCACTACTGCTTCACCTGACACCCTCTCACTACTGCTTCACCTGACACCCTCTCACTACTGCTTCACCTGACACCCTCTCACTACTGCTTCACCTGACACCCTCTCACTACTGCTTCACCCGACACCCTCTCACTACTGCTTCACCTGACACCCTCTCACTACTGCTTCACCCGACACCCTCTCACTACTGCTTCACCCGACACCCTCTCACTACTGCTTCACCTGACACCCTCTCACTACTGCTTCACCTGACACCCTCTCACTACTGCTTCACCTGACACCCTCTCACTACTGCTTCACCTGACCCCTCTCACTACTGCTTCACCTGACACCCTCTCACTACTGCTTCACCTGACCCCCTCTCACTACTGCTTCACCTACACCCTCTCACTACTGCTTCACCTGACCCCCTCTCACTACTGCTTCACCTGACACCCTCTCACTACTGCTTCACCTGACACCCTCTCACTACTGCTTCACCTTACACCCTCTCACTACTGCTTCACCCGACACCCTCTCACTACTGCTTCACCTGACACCCTCTCACTACTGCTTCACCTGACCCCCTCTCACTACTGCTTCACCTGACACCCTCTCACTACTGCTTCACCTGACACCCTCTCACTACTGCTTCACCTACACCCTCTCACTACTGCTTCACCTGACCCCCTCTCACTACTGCTTCACCTGACCCCTCTCACTACTGCTTCACCTGACACCCTCTCACTACTGCTTCACCTGACACCCTCTCACTACTGCTTCACCTGACACCCTCTCACTACTGCTTCACCCGACACCCTCTCACTACTGCTTCACCGACACCCTCTCACTACTGCTTCACCTGACACCCTCTCACTACTGCTTCACCTGACACCCTCTCACTACTGCTTCACCTGACACCCTCTCACTACTGCTTCACCTGACACCCTCTCACTACTGCTTCACCTGACACCCTCTCACTACTGCTTCACCTGACACCCTCTCACTACTGCTTCACCTGACCCCTCTCACTACTGCTTACCTTACACCCTCTCACTACTGCTTCACCTGACACCCTCTCACTACTGCTTCACCTTACACCCTCTCACTACTGCTTCACCCGACACCCTCTCACTACTGCTTCACCTGACACCCTCTCACTACTGCTTCACCCGACACCCTCTCACTACTGCTTCACCTGACACCCTCTCACTACTGCTTCACCTGACACCCTCTCACTACTGCTTCACCCGACCCCCTCTCACTACTGCTTCACCTGACACCCTCTCACTACTGCTTCACCTGACACCCTCTCACTACTGCTTCACCTTACACCCTCTCACTACTGCTTCACCTGACACCCTCTCACTACTGCTTCACCTGACACCCTCTCACTACTGCTTCACCCGACACCCTCTCACTACTGCTTCACCTGACACCCTCTCACTACTGCTTCACCGACACCCTCTCACTACTGCTTCACCGACCCCCTCTCACTACTGCTTCACCCGACACCCTCTCACTACTGCTTCACCCGACCCCTCTCTCACTACCCCTCTCACCCTTACCACCCTCTCACTACTGCTTCACCTGACACCCTCTCACTACTGCTTCACCCGACCCCCTCTCACACGTTCCTAATCTCACTACTGCTTCACCCGACACCCTCTCACTATTGCTTCACCCTACACCCTCTCACTACTGCTTACCCGACACCCTCTCACTATACTTACCTACACCCTCTATACTGCTTCACCTGACACCCTCTCCTACTGCTTCACTGACACCCTCTCACTACTGCTTCACCTACACCCTCTCACTAATGCTTCACCTGACACCCTCTCACTACTGCTTACCTGACACCCTCTCCTACTGCTTCACTGACACCCTCTCACTACTGCTTCACCGAACCTCTCACTACTGCTTCAAAAAAAAAAACCCCCCCCCCCCCCCCCCCCCCCCCCCTACTGCTTCACCCGACACCCTCTCACTACTGCTTCACCCGACACCCTCTCACTACTGCTTCACCCGACACCCTCTCACTACTGCTTCACCTGACCCCTCTCACTACTGCTTCACCTGACACCCTCTCACTACTGCTTCACCTGACACCCTCTCACTACTGCTTCACCTGACACCCTCTCACTACTGCTTCACCTGACACCCTCTCACTACTGCTTCACCGACCCCTCTCACTACTGCTTCACCTGACACCCTCTCACTACTGCTTCACCGACACCCTCTCACTACTGCTTCACCTGACCCCCTCTCACTACTGCTTCACCTGACACCCTCTCACTACTGCTTCACCTGACACCCTCTCACTACTGCTTCACCTGACACCCTCTCACTACTGCTTCACCCGACACCCTCTCACTACTGCTTCACCCGACACCCTCTCACTACTGCTTCACCTGACACCCTCTCACTACTGCTTCACCTGACACCCTCTCACTACTGCTTCACCTGACACCCTCTCACTACTGCTTCACCTGACACCCTCTCACTACTGCTTCACCTGACACCCTCTCACTACTGCTTCACCTGACACCCTCTCACTACTGCTTCACCCGACACCCTCTCACTACTGCTTCACCTGACACCCTCTCACTACTGCTTCACCTGACACCCTCTCACTACTGCTTCACCTGACACCCTCTCACTACTGCTTCACCCGACACCCTCTCACTACTGCTTCACCTGACACCCTCTCACTACTGCTTCACCTGACACCCCTCTCACTACTGCTTCACCTGACACCCTCTCACTACTGCTTCACCTGACACCCTCTCACTACTGCTTCACCTGACCCCCTCTCACTACTGCTTCACCTTACACCCTCTCACTACTGCTTCACCTGACACCCTCTCACTACTGCTTCACCTTACACCCTCTCACTACTGCTTCACCTGACACCCTCTCACTACTGCTTCACCTTACACCCTCTCACTACTGCTTCACCTGACACCCTCTCACTACTGCTTCACCTGACACCCTCTCACTACTGCTTCACCTGACACCCTCTCACTACTGCTTCACCTTACACCCTCTCACTACTGCTTCACCTGACCCCCTCTCACTACTGCTTCACCTGACCCCCTCTCACTACTGCTTCACCTTACACCCTCTCACTACTGCTTCACCTGACACCCTCTCACTACTGCTTCACCTGACACCCTCTCACTACTGCTTCACCCGACACCCTCTCACTACTGCTTCACCTGACACCCTCTCACTACTGCTTCACCTGACACCCTCTCACTACTGCTTCACCTGACACCCTCTCACTACTGCTTCACCCGACACCCTCTCACTACTGCTTCACCTGACACCCTCTCACTACTGCTTCACCTGACACCCTCTCACTACTGCTTCACCTGACACCCTCTCACTACTGCTTCACCTGACACCCTCTCACTACTGCTTCACCTGACACCCTCTCACTACTGCTTCACCTGACACCCTCTCACTACTGCTTCACCTTACACCCTCTCACTACTGCTTCACCTGACACCCTCTCACTACTGCTTCACCTGACACCCTCTCACTACTGCTTCACCTGACCCCCTCTCACTACTGCTTCACCTGACCCCCTCTCACTACTGCTTCACCCGACCCCCTCTCACAGTTCCAGATAATTGAGCAGTACGTTGACTCGATGCTGGAGAAACTGCCAGAACTCAGCTCAGAATGTCGACAGTTTGTACAGCATGCCAAGGAGATCAACATAAGGTATTCCGTACCATACTTACCCATACTGTGCCACTTCATTGAACATCAGAAACACTCTAGGAAGTCTTTCTATATATATCCAGTTATTTTACAAATGAATTTTTGCAATTGGATAAAATGTAGCACATTTCTGCTGTTTTTATTTGATTTATTATTGTCACATTTGTGTATATTATTAATATATGTGGCAGTAATATCTAAGTATGAATCTATGAATATGTGTATTCGTGTTTGCTATGTTCAATTACATTTTACAATTGTCATATTTGTAACTTGAGCAGAATTAGAATTTAAAATTATTATATTCATATCTGCATTCAGAATAGACATGTCTGTGCATGAAGTAGGCATCACATCCCATAGCCCTCTCTACATATGTAATGGTCATGTCTACATTTCCAATAGTTACGTCTATACTTGAAACAACCATGTCTGTTTGTCAGTCGCCGCATGAACAACATGACCCTGGAGCGCCACACCCAACTGCTCGAGATCCTCGAGATTCCTCAGCTGATGGACACATGTGTGCGCAACGGCTACTATGACGAGGCCCTCGAACTCGCCGCGTACGTGAAACGTCTCGAGAAGAAACACTCCGGTATTCCCGTCATTGCGGTCAGTTCACACACACTTTAGTGCTGTTTACAGCTCCTAGTTTTTATTTTTTCATTTGATATTACATTTATGCATGCATATGTTTACTGCCTGCTGGTTTGTTGTTTGTTGTTTGTAGTTTGTAGTTTGTTGTTTGTAGTTTGTTGTTTGTAGTTTGTTGTTTGTGTTTACCGGTAGTTACTTTATTAAGTCGGAACAATGTTTGCAATTTGAAAGGTTCCACCTGCAACATGTTCAAATGGTAAATAAAACATCCAGTTTCTAAACAAACTTGATTGACAATAATGTTGAGGCGAGCAGAGTTAACCACAATACCCTTTGATGTTTAACTTTCCCACATTCTAGACAGCAGACTTTCCATTAAAATTTACTGCTCCTCCAATACTTGGCAGAAGCAGGCACACACCCTTTAATGCTATTAGAAACATTTTAATTGTTATTGCTTCGATTGCTAATCTTAGCTTAAACCACTGTGAAGATGCTACAGTGTTGTTGTGGTTATGGGGAGAGTTTTAATCAATAAAATAAACAAAGCAATAGACAGAAGTAGGGCTGTAGGGCAGGGCAGTTAAAAGTCATGGTATGAATAAAGATTTGATGTATACCTTAAGTAATTTTAAAATTTTCTTATATGTTGAGATTATATTTAGAGTGCCCCAACAAGTTGACTATTAGTTAACCTGTGAAGATTGGCCTACATTTGTTTAGTATATAAATATTATAATAAGTGTATTGAAAATATACTTTATAAAACAAATTAATGCATTTACAGAACATTGTGACTGAGGTCAAGGGGTCAGCACAGCTGATGTTAAACCAGCTGACCCAGCAGCTGCGCAGCAACATTCAGCTGCCAGCATGTTTACGCATCATCGGTTACCTGCGACGCATGGATGTGTTCACTGAAGCGGAACTACGCATAAAATTTCTGCAGGTGAGTCCTGAGTACAGAGATCCCATCTTGTAATGTCAGCAGCCTGGGGTGAGGGTCCATGGCTCTAACTCAATGTCAGCAGCCTGGGGTGAGAGTCCATGGCTCTAACTCAATGTCAGCAGCCTGGGGTGAGAGTCCATGGCTCTAACTCAATGTCAGCAGCCTGGGGTGAGAGTCCATGGCTCTAACTCAATGTCAGCAGCCTGGGGTGAGAGTCCATGGCTCTAACTCAATGTCAGCAGCCTGGGGTGAGAGTCCATGGCTCTAACTCAATGTCAGCAGCCTGGGGTGAGAGTCCATGGCTCTAACTCAATGTCAGCAGCCTGGGGTGAGAGTCCATGGCTCTAACTCAATGTCAGCAGCCTGGGGTGAGAGTCCATGGCTCTAACTCAATGTCAGCAGCCTGGGGTGACAGTCCATGGCTCTAACTCAATGTCAGCAGCCCGGGGTGAGAGTCCATGGCTCTAACTCAATGTCAGCAGCCGGGGTGAGAGTCCATGGCTCTAACTCAATGTCAGCAGCCCGGGGTGAGAGTCCATGGCTCTAACTCAATGTCAGCAGCCCGGGGTGAGAGTCCATGGCTCTAACTCAATGTCAGCAGCCCGGGGTGAGAGTCCATGGCTCTAACTCAATGTCAGCAGCCCGGGGTGAGAGTCCATGGCTCTAACTCAATGTCAGCAGCCCGGGGTGAGAGTCCATGGCTCTAACTCAATGTCAGCAGCCCGGGGTGAGAGTCCATGGCTCTAACTCAATGTCAGCAGCCCGGGGTGAGAGTCCATGGCTCTAACTCAATGTCAGCAGCCCGGGGTGAGAGTCCATGGCTCTAACTCAATGTCAGCAGCCTGGGGTGAGAGTCCATGGCTCTACCTCAATGTCAGCAGCCCGGGGTGAGAGTCCATGGCTCTACCTCAATGTCAGCAGCCCGGGGTGAGAGTCCATGGCTCTAACTCAATGTCAGCACCCCTGGGGTGAGAGTCCATGGCTCTAACTCAATGTCAGCAGCCCGGGGTGAGAGTCCATGGCTCTAACTCAATGTCAGCAGCCCGGGGTGAGAGTCCATGGCTTAACTCAATGTCAGAAGCCGGGGTGAGAGTCCATGGCCTAACTCAATGTCAGCAGCCCGGGGTGAAGTCCATGGCCCTAACTCAATGTCAGCAGCCCGGGGTGAGAGTCCATGGCCGTAACTCAATGTCAGCAGCCCGGGGTGAGAGTCCATGGCCGTAACTCAATGTCAGCAGCCCGGGGTGAGAGTCCATGGCCGTAACTCAATGTCAGCAGCCCGGGGTGAGAGTCCATGGCCGTAACTCAATGTCAGCAGCCCGGGGTGAGAGTCCATGGCTGTAACTCAATGTCAGCAGCCCGGGGTGAGAGTCCATGGCTGTAACTCAATGTCAGCAGCCCGGGGTGAGAGTCCATGGCTGTAACTCAATGTCAGCAGCCCGGGGTGAGAGTCCATGGCTGTAACTCAATGTCAGCAGCCCGGGGTGAGAGTCCATGGCTCTAACCCTGTTTCTTAGCCATGAAATTGGCTTGATATAAATGAGCCATGCATGCAGTACACCATGCAGTGTTCCCTGCTGTATGATGAGTGAGATGAACCACCTCTCTGTGCTTCTAGGCCCTCGGATGCACATAGCATTGAATCACGTCTTCAGCTCGCCCAGCCCCTCCTACCCCCTCGCCCATCATTTTACTCAGGGGAAACACTGCCATGTATTGCATGAATTGAACATCCCACTGAACTGGTCAAAATAAATGTTCTTTTTTCCAGGCACGTGACTCGTGGTTCCAAGGAATTCTGAAAGGACTGCCAAAAAACGATCGTGAGTTTCTTAAGATTCAAGGAATGGTTTCATTTATGTGTGTGTCAATAACTAATTTATCAACTTTATTAAACAAGTTGATAAATTATTATATTATATTATATTATTAGTTGGTAAATACTGATTGGTTGAATGTGACAGGCGCTAGATGCCGATTGGTTGAATCTAACAGATGCTAGATGCCGATTGGTTGAATCTAACAGGTGCTAGATGCTGATTGGTTGAATCTAACAGGTGCTAGATGTTGATTGGTTGAATCTAACAGGTGCTAGATGCCAATTGGTTGAACCTAACAGGTGCTAGATGCCGATTGGTTGAATCTAACAGG
Source organism: Ridgeia piscesae (assembly GCA_025642075.2). Classification (NCBI taxonomy): domain Eukaryota; kingdom Metazoa; phylum Annelida; class Polychaeta; order Sabellida; family Siboglinidae; genus Ridgeia; species Ridgeia piscesae. The sequence continues at coordinate 18,275 of JAODUO010001762.1, forward strand.
TGCTAGATGCCGAATTGGTTGAATCTAACAGGTGCTAGATGCTGATTGGTTGAATGTTTCACTGTTGGACATTGATTGGTTGCAGCCTACTACCACATCACAAAGACAATTGAAGCGAGTCGAGTTCATCTGTTTGACATCATCACTCAGTATCGCGCCATCTTCTCAGACGAGGACCCCCTGCTGAGTACAACAAAGGACGACGGGCCAAATGAAGGCGCCCTCTTCCACAGCTGGGTCATTCAGAAGGTCAGTGGCCTTATTGGGGTTTACGTCTGATAGCTTCATTTGCATTTATGAGTGACTATTTTATTAGGATGCTTGGATAATGAGCATTATTATTTTGTTATTGTAAAATGTGACAGTAATTGGGGGAAAAGTCGATTTTGTGGAAATACATAAAAACACATCTATAGTTTTTATAGTTATTATGAATTTGTGTATTGTCTTTGTGTATCAGTAAGATAGATTCAGCCAGGGCACTCAAATTGAACAATAGTTATTTGTCTCAGTCTGATTGATAAGCATGCTGAATTTGCGTTTAGAAAGTTATTTTGAAAAAAGACCTTTGTGCATGCTTGCATACAGAAACTGTTATAATTCCGTCCGTAAGTGCCAGCAAATCGACCCAGTGATCAAATCGTCCTTGCAATGGAGGTGTATTTCACCTGCTTCAGGTGACCCAGTTCTTACAGACTCTCGAGACAGACCTCCAGCAAGGGGTCGGAGGTCGTCTCGACTCTCTGCTGGGACAGAGCATGTACTTTGGGCTGTCATTCAGTCGAGTTGGGGCCGACTTCCGCACTGTCCTTGCTCCTATCTTCCAGAGGGCAGCACTTGCAGGTTTCGCACATGCAGTCAATGAGGCAACGGTCAGGTGAGGGATCGTCTCAGAATAAAAAAGGATTTGGGGACTATGTCAGGACTGTGTGAGAAATATAATGTGACATGCCCAGATATACAACATTTTCTTTGTTGAAAATCCAAATTTTAGTTGGAAATCTATAAATGCATATACGTTATTAACATACAAATTTCAGTTATAAATCCTCTAGACTTTGAACATTGCCTTGAACAGCCACAAATGGCCACAAACTTTGAAATACTTGCAGGTGGCATTGGATAGTTATAGTATAATTTATATCATTAGATTCTTTAGTGTTTCTACTGTAATTAGGGGTATTTTTTATTAGAATTTGTATAAAAGAATTGAATGCACACTGTATGAATATATAGACTGACAAAACTTGTACATATAATTGGTATTCTATGCACACCCATCGGGACAAAGCATATTGTGTTTTTTACATTTGATTTAATAGTTAATTAATATATTTATTACCACCGTATGTGGTTTCATATTATGTATGATTAAGATAAATACAACTTAAAATGTAAAGGTACAAAGTACAAACTGTTACACGTGAAAAACTAGATATACATACTCTTGATACACATGGTTGTGATTCCGTGCAAGCACTGGACGGACTCGGAGCATGTGTCCTAAATTATCCTAAAGGTCTGAAAAGCTAACACCAGTGTGTGTAATTGCACAAGAATAGTCAGTGACATTAAAACTTGTTGCAGGTTTGAGGATAGTCTTCAGTCGTACACGATGCTGGGCCCAAGTACAGTCATGACTGGTAGCTCTTACAGCTTTTCGTCACAGGTGAGCACTACAGAGTACTGAGGCATCATGGGAAATACAGAAGCGTCATGAGATGTGGCATCATGGCATATGTGACCCAGCACAGCAAAATCAGGAATAAGTAGGAAAATCACTTTTTGAGTTAAAGGTACCATGTGAAAGGTAAATTTATGGGCTTTCCAATGGTACCAAACACAAATGTCTAGCTGTATTGGTCGCCAAGTTATTGTTTCATAAAGAGAAGGTGTACCAAGTCATTTTCTGAAAACCGATTCTGAGAAAAACAGCTTTAAAGTTTAATGAAGTATTTTAATACATTTGCAACATGAAGACAGCTCACAGGAATGTGAAATTTGGCACAGTTGTAGACCACATCAATGTGCACAGTGTGGTGAAATTTCACCTTTGCAGCTCTTATAGTTCCAGAGATATCCCTTTTGAACATTCTGCACCAAATCGGAAATCGACAGTAAAATGTTTACAGAATCTAGCCATGTGTTCTGTCTGTTTCTGACACAGCAATACACAGTCACTGCTTCTTTTGTCATTTTTTGATGTGCCAATGGCAGCAGCCACTTCACGTGATGGGAAGACTGTTGCAGCAGTGGACTGGTGCGGCTTCGGATGTGTCGGCTTTGCTCTGGACAGTTGATGTCCGCAAACTTCATTGATCTTGTAAAACAAACACTATTGGTGGATGTTGAGGCATGGGGGTGATGGTTCTGTAGGTAGAGCAGCAGGTGGGGGAGACTCCTCGCCTGTGCTGCAAATCGAACCACTGTTTGTCATCGGATGGCTGCTTCCTGGCGAACACGACACTGGGTTCTTCAGACGTAAACCTGATACAAAACAAACATAATGGTCTTAACTTCCCATATACAAAACATTTATTCCTGCAAAAGTGTATGTAATGACTGTCCATTATTTCAAACTGGAGATATGGACAGTTGATCATTAAATCAGATGACATATACATAGTGAGCCCAGCAGCTAGGTAAATAAGCAGGCTAACAGCATAATTGACGAATACCTTGGATCATTTAGAGTCAGCTCTGAATATTATAAACCTTCCATCCCATTCGTTAACTGCTCTAAATCAGTAAATCAAAATGTTTTCTTTCTTACCTGTTACAAAACATTACTCCCCTCCCCTAATAATAAAAAATATTCTACTTAATAAATGTGATCATTAATTTCATGAAGATCTACGATAATAACAAGCAGGTATAAATAAGTTAAAAACATAATTCTAAATGAGTCATGGTACTAGTATATTACCGTACTAGTACATTACCAGTGACATTGATACTCTCACACTCACAGCAAAGCCACGGGTTTATGTGAGTCATGGCATGTCATTGTTAGAGAGCTCAATGTGACAATGAGTGAGGCTGAGCCTGCCACCACAGCAAAACAGTCAATAGAGCTAGTATAACTTACCCTCAGTCTGGCTGTCATCTCCTTTGCATTCGTTCGGGCTGTCAAACATTTTTGCCAATCCATGAATTGTTGACAGCAGGGTCTAGCATAAAACACCTGCAACCGCAGATGAATCTACGAACGTGTTCAAGTTCTTGGTATAAATCTACGAGTACATTTTCAGCAGCGTTGGCGTTGCGATCCATGATCGAAGCTGTCAATGTCAGCTGTCACTTGGTATTAGTCTTCCTCGCCACTTTTGCACTCAGCGCCAAAACGACACTCCCTGATTCACTATTGTTGTCTGACACGTACGAATCCAGTAAACTCTCCATACGATACGCACCCAATAGTTGTGTCAAAGATTCGTTGTCAAACACTCTGTGCAGATTTTGCCATCGTGGCCATCGCTGAGCGCTAGGCCTAGGTCGATCGATGTCTATGTCACGCTGCTGTGCAACATCCATACTGTTGTTGAGCCTATCACTGCACAGGTTAAAACCTATCTAACTAACAACTAATATTACGGCACTGACAACTTAATAATAAATTAGAATTTGCAGATTTTATGCAAAAACGATGTCCGGTGAACCCGATGTCGAAGCAAAACAAACATGGCTTCGCGTGGGTTTAAAGGTCAGTCGCCAATCAGCGGGGCGCATTATATCACGTGATTTCGCCAACGTGCTCTTGTTTACGTTTTAGCCCCGTTTTCAAGCATTTTAATTGGCTTTATACTGACATGTGACAACTTTTGCGCGTGGGAATACATCCCATAATAGTTCAGCTTCAAAACGATACCAATATGGCGGGGGTAGGCAGGACGTACGGCGGACACGATGCATCTGAATGAAGCACATTTTTCGTTCTTCGTTCTCACTGAGATCGACATAGCTGTTCCAAATATCTCTTTTTAGCAATGTTATAACTCGTTTTATGATGTTATAACAGCATAATAGTAATCTACGATGACTACATTAACTAAATTCACCTATATCTGAAAATCGACCTTTCCATCCAAAAATACCCATTCGCGCACTTTGAAGCTGATTTGCCAGGTTCGACAATCCCGACTTATTCCTGATTTTGCTGTGCTGGGTCACATATATCTAATAAGATTGAACAAGATTGCCAGCTAGATAATTTACTCTAGATGGCAGACAAGGAAGCTATTTGGCTTATCAAGAATCCAACCAATTTATGGGGTACAGTTGATAAATCTTTTACCCCACCCTTCTGAGGTATTTCAGTTTTATTTTTAAATAGATTCACGCTACTAGCATCCACACAATCAGCAGATAATCTGTTCCATTGATTTGCTGTCCTTTATGAAAATGAGAACTTTCTTATATCTACCCAAGGGTAGTCTACATTGCTCCTTTGCTCATGTAACTCCATGCCCTCTAGTTATAACTCCATGCCCTCTAGTTATAACTCCATGCCCTCTAGTTATAACTCCATGCCCTCTAGTTATATCTCCATGCCCTCTAGTTATATTTCCATGCCCTCTAGTTATAACTCCATGCCCTCTAGTTATAACTCCGTGCCCTCTAGTTATATCTCCATGCCCTCTAATTATATCTCCATGCCCTCTAGTTATAACTCCATGCCCTCTAGTTATATCTCCATGCCCTCTAGTTATATCTCCATGCCCTCTAGGTGTATCTCCATGCCCTCTAGTTATAACTCCATACCCTCTAGTTATATCTCCATGCCCTCTAGTTATATCTCCATGCCCTCTAGTTATATCTTCCTTAACTGTCAGAAAAATATTTCTATCGATATTTTCATAACCGTTCAGTATTTTAAACACTTTATCTTATCTCCTCTCAATCAAACCAGGGGAGATACTCATTCATCATGGGGAAATACTGATGTGTCATGAGAACTACTGAGGTATCATGGGAAAATTGGAGCATCATGGGAAATTCTGAACAAACATTGAGCAGACAAAACATATTCATTATTGTTAATCATATCTACACCTTCGTGGAATTACTAGCATGCAGCGTGTTGGTTGTAGGGGGATGACATGCTGGCACCACCTATGGTGTTGTTGGAGCACCAGCCCCTGGCGGCGTACTGCAACAACCTGTTGAGTGCGTTCAATGAGTTGCGTCTGTGTGCCCCACTGTCCCTGGCCTGTGACATCTCCGACCAACTGCAGGCCTCTCTTGACACTGCTGTCACAATCGTCCTCGACTACCACAGGTGGGTGGCCTTGGGTGGCCTTGGGTGTTTTGCAATGCCTTACTACATTTCTTCTTAGTTATAGAAATTAAAATTTACATGATATGAGACAACTAGAATTGTTAAGTTAAATTCTACAATAGAATAGCAATGCTTCAGAAAAGTTGTCCTTAGCTGTATTAATAATAATGATAAAAATGTATATGACATGAGACGATCAAAACAATTATTTAGTTAAATTACCTCCATATAGATAATTTTAAAGCCAAAATTGATGTTACTTTAAAAGTGATAAATTGAGAGATCTTTGGACATTCAAAACGTCTGACTAACATTTGTACTTTGGAACACATAAATGGTGCCTGGGTAGTTTAGGATCATTTGGGTGCATGTTTGACTTCTCAGTTGGTTGCCCTGTTACGGCTGACACCACTGAGCTTGATAGATTGCTGAGGAGTGTCACCGAAACAGGTAAACTGACTATGAAATACACAAACACATTACGCATTTGACCACCCAGTGTGATGACACTCTTCGCCCACGTGTTGTCACAGGTCAGAGGAAGCGACCTTCAACACACAAGAGACGGAGAACTTTGGCCGGTTCTGTGTTGTCTTTGCGACAGAACTTGTGCCGTACGTCAATCGCTGTCTGCGTTCCCTCTTTCCCGCCAAACAACTCGCTCAAGTCCTCGGTGTCTCCCCCACACAACTCTCTAAGATGGTGAGTTATTAGCTCAAGGAATTTGTTACCATGTTTCGACAACATTTACCACAAAAAGCAAGTCACAGCAGAGAGCTGTCGGAGAACTAGTGTAACACTTTATTATGGCACTGAAGAAACCAATTTGTAGTAATTCCTTTTATTATTTATTTATCTCCTGGTAGTTGTTTGTTATTTAATTACGTGCCTGGGTGATCTTATTAAATTGGTATTGTTTTCTATCTGTTTAGTTAGGCAATTCTCAATTTGGAGTACAGTAGAACCCCTCATTTAAGACCACCCCCTTCCCCAATCGGAGTTGAGGTGTCTTAAAAGAGGGGTGGTCTCTCGTGAGGGGTTTGGGTGTTTTGATGTTTTGGATTAATTCATAGGTTTACACACGTCATGATAATTGATGTCTATATAGCATGTATGCTTTTGATAAAAAAGCTAAGTAATAAAATACACGGGAAAGTCTGGCGGCTGTTAGTTGTCATTTTCATATTTTTGGTCAAATAATAAGGTTGCTAAAATGAATGGTTGTCACCATGTGATTCGTTGTTTTTATGTGCATCCTTGCCCTGTTAGTCCTGCGTTTAATGAGAGTTCATTGCGAGATTTAGGTTTAAAAAATGTATTGCCACTTATCGGATGGTCATTCATCAGGGGTAAAGGTCATATTGCTGTGGTCGCTGGTCACGTTTGCCAGGTGGTCGTTGATGAGGGGACATTTATACAGCATACACAATCAGTGAAAAATGATTGTAAAAAGCAGGTGGTTGTTAATCAGGGGCATCGTTCACAAGGGGTTCTACTGTACTGTTATCTGCATTTCTCATTTTGTTATGGTTTATATTAACTTTTTAGATTTTATACAAAATATTCCAAAGAATCCCACACCAATGGGTGCTGTCCAAGAAATGTATTATAGAAACAAATGTAATCAGTTACAACTTTATGACTGTCATGTTTTATGTTATACATGAAACGTTTACATAGATGGTTGTTCAAACTAATTCTCTTTATTTGTATTGTTTGCAGGGAAATGTTGGTCTTATTGACGTCGCAGCCACACTTGCGCCAATGGCAAGCCTCCTACCAAAGGTACAAGAAGACAACAGTACACCCAGTTCGATTGGTTCTCCTGTGTCTGACTCCACGGACAAGTCAGAGGAAGTGACATCATCACTACCCACTAAAGGCACAAATGACGTCACTGCAGTGGTCACAGATTCTGACCAATCACAAACAACTAGGTCAGAGGCTGTAGTCCTTGATGATGAGAACACGCACAAGGGTGATCAGGGCGAGGGCAAGTCAGAAGGGGCGACTACGGAGGGCGTACACCATGACCTAACAGAGCCGAAATTGAGTGTAGGTGATGAAGTGGTCGATTCAACTGAGAATGTGCCAGAAAGTAGAGTTGAAACTGTGACGAGTAACATGGATATTACTGGGAGTAAGGATCTCACTATTACTGATACTGAACCAAACAGTAAGTCTGACTAGACTGCAGGTAGAAACTACTACTTAGATTGCTGGAGTGGAAAACCAAGTAAAACTAGTGTTACACAGGTTTCTGGCGAGGAAAGTGTTATTGTGGTTTTCAAATGTGAAAACATAAGTATCATTGATGTAACTCTGGCAGGTTTGTAACTCTGTTATTGCTACTTCCCCTATGGTGTGTCTTGAGTTTATGTAATGTGCAAAATTGGTTGATGTCAGACCAATCTGCCACCGATTTTTGGCATACAGCTCCGTATCGGAACTGGTGAATGTTGATGGTTTGACACGTTGGTGATGTCGTTTCCGCACATTTGTTGGGATCTCATGTTTGGTTGTCATGGAGATTACTGCCCGGCGTTTATTCCAAGTGATATGTAGATGATGCTTTGTGGTTGCGTTTGAACCTACACACAGTGATACATGTAGTGATGTTGTACCTTGGTTTGTTGGGTGGCTGGGTGTGGGACAGTTGTATATTGAATTGTGTACATATTTAACAAGAGTAGGTAACATTACTGGAAAGTGATCAAACATTTACTATTTAGAGATCAATAGTGATTTGAATAAATGACTTATAGAGGGGAGTTTATAAAGCCAGCCAAAGCAAATTATGGTTTTATCAATGCTGATCTATTTACGTTAAGATATATTCAAGAATTTTTTTCACCAGGTGGTCTAAAGTTTGTAAATTTATCTTGCTTAAATTCCACCACTATTATCAAGTAATTGTATATTTTTTATTCTCATTGGGTTATGTAAGTTCTTTGATGCAAATTATGTTTATTTCCTTATGTTCTTTTGAATATTTATAACCAATGTGTTTATTGGTCGGACCTTGTATAAAATATTCCTAGTGAGCCATACACAACAAGTTTGTGTTGTGTTGGCATGCACAGAAATAAAGTAAAGTGCACAGAAATAAACATCGCGTTACGATTTTATTATTGCATTCCAACATTAAGAAGTTCGACAGAAGTAATGGTGTTTGCCGTTGCACTCAAACTACGCCTTAATAAGTGGCTACAGACAATAATGGTAGAAGCTAAGCGCCAAGGCCCTTGACAGGCGACAACAGCATTCTCAGTGTGAGCAGCTACACAACAGAGGGCAGCACTGTATGTGACTCGGACAACCTAGAAGGCATGGCCGCATCGGCCCCTATCCAACTTCCATATCTGCATGAGCCAACAGTTATTTTTCATGTGGTATTTTGTCACACACACACAACCATGGCAGCAGAATATACCACCTCTTACGAATGCTTTTAGAAAATGTTTTCTATATTTGGTCGTTCTATATCATTTTCCGGACTGCTGCTAATTGTCCTCGCAGTCCAGATGTTTATTTCCCAGATATTCTTTCTTTCCCTCAACCGAAAATAATGCGTTAATTAACACTACTAAACCAGTCCATCATGACACCCGACTCCGGGTAAATTAACTCGGTTAATTGCTATGGTCAATTGGCCTTCAAAGCTTCTGCGACTTTACTAAACTAAACAACAGTAGAAATAAACCAAACACAAACTGTGCTGTGAGTCAGCCAACAGGGCCCTGGGGTCAGCCGACAGGGCCCTGGGGTCAGCCGACAGGGCCCTGGGGTCAACAACTGGCAGTGTGTCGGGAAAACCCCACTGCAAGCAGGCGACACCAGGCTGACAGGAAGTGTCCTAACCACTGGCTGTCGCAGCGTCTGTAGACACAGAGGTCTAGGAGTAGGCCACAATTACAGGTATCTCTTAAAGCAAGAGCAACTTTGTTTCTTTATCACAACTATTTTTAAAAACATTCAACATCGGCCAGTATGACTTGGAGGAGTATACACCAAGAACTATCTACAGGTGGTGAGGCACTGAATTCATCAGTTCATTGTTTCTTATCATTTAATGGACAGTTCTGCAAGCCTCACTGGACAGTTCTAACACATCCCATTGAACAATTCTGTCAAGCCTTATCGGACAATTCTGCTAAACCTCATTAAACAATTCTGACAAACCACATTGGCAGTCCTGACAAGCTTCATGAGACAATTCTGTCAAATGTCATTGGCTAGTTCTGTCAAACGCTGTTGGACAGACAAATCTTGCTGTCACAAAGTCTGATGAAATAACTTCAGAACAGTCAGTGATATACTGACTGGTATTTTAATAGTCAGGGCAGGTGTGTTTGTAATGCACAGACCACACATAACGACCTCACCGACTAGTACAAGTATCAGCTGACAGGTGACGCTGCAGTCGACACCACCACTGACTTGCTGGTGACATTGTCACTGTCCACTTTCATCTTCACTTCGCTGGCTGACACTGGTGACGTCGTGTCAGTGAACACTGGTGCTGACGTGTCACTGGATCCTGACATCGCTGTGACACTTGTATCACTTGTAGTGACAGTTGGCGGGGGACACGAGACAGCAGCAGTGACAGATGACACAGTGGAATGCACTGGGTGGACACTGGTGCCCAGTGAACTGGACACGTACTTGGACAGGTCAAGCGCAGTGGCCGTGGATGTCTTGCACCACTGAGTCTCTGTCTTCACGTGTTGCAGCTGCTGTTGCTGTTGTTGTTGCAACTGTTGATGGTGTTGCAGCTGCTGCTGATGTTGCAGATGCTGTTGTTGCAGATGCTGCTGATGTTCATGCAGCTGTTGTTGTCTCTGTCGCTCAAGACGCTGTTGCTCCAAGAACAGCTGGTGTTGTTGCTGATGATGTTGCTGTTGTTGTTGTTGTTGTTGTGCTGCTGCTGCTGCTGCTGCTGCTGCAGTTGCTGCATCCTGTTCAGCTGAGGCTGTTGTTCCTGTTTGTTCCTTACCAATGTTTCCCGCAGAGTGAGTTTTGCCTGGAAGGACAGAAGAGGAGAGTAGGTAATCCACAGTAACCATGGCAACTGTTCTTTCTGACGTTATTGTGTATGAGTCAGTTACCAACTTTATGAGTTCAACACCTGAGAGGTTGACAAGATACACACGCATGACACATCCATCCCAACTACAAACACATTTATATGAGGTCAACGTGACACAGGGCAAGTATGGAACATCAAAACCACAGGGTGAATAAGGCCAGCATGAGAGGGACGGCACAACGAGACAAGACCCAACAACTGTGACAACAACGAGAGGAAAACAACAGACACAGGCTCCCTGACAGTAGATGACAGTGACAGTGACAGCGGCCACATGACTACATGCAGCTTTCACACTTGAGCAGTTGTAACATTCCGTGCCAGGTTTCAATCCACAAATCAAATCAGTGTAGAAACCACCTCTTCTGAGTACAAAGGTTACATAGAACACACATTTTAAGTTTAATTATATATCACTATATTAGTGCTTCCTTCCGTGTAACTAGTTTACACCTGTGTAACTAGCTTCTACCCGTGTAACTAGTTTACACCCGTGTAACTAGCTTCCTCCCATGTAACTAGCTTACACCCGTGGAATTAGCGTCCACCCGTGGAACTAGCTTCCACCCGTGGAACTAGCTTCCACCCGTGTAACTAGCTTCTACCCGTGTAACTAGTTTACACCCGTGTAACTAGCTTCTACCCGTGTAACTAGTTTACACCTGTGTAACTAGCTTCTTCCCGTGTAACTAGTTTACACCTGTGTAACTAGCTTCTACCCGTGTAACTAGTTTACACCTGTGTAACTAGCTTCTACCCGTGTAACTAGTTTACACCCATGTAACTAGCTTCCTCCCATGTAACTAGTTTACACCTGTGTAACTAGCTTCTACCCGTGTAACTAGTTTACACCCATGTAACTAGCTTCCTTCCGTGTAACTAGTTTACACCCGTGTAACTAGCTTCTACCTGTGTAACTAGTTTACACCTGTGTAACTAGCTTCTACCCGTATAACTAGTTTACACCTGTGTAACTAGCTTCTACCCGTGTAACTAGTTTACACCTGTGGAACTAGTTTACACCTGTGGAACTAGCTTCCTCCAATGTAACTAGTTTACACCCGTGGAACTAGTTTACACCCGTGGAATTAGCGTACACCCATGCAACTAGCTTCCACCCGTGGAATTAGTTTACACCCATGAAACTAGCTTCCACCCATGTAATTAGTTTACACCCATAGAATTAGTTTACACCCAAAGACTGGAATTACAAACATCATTACAGTATTTTGATTTGCTAAAATTCACACACACTCTCCAGAGATGAGTGCTTCTCATGGTTTCTGAATGCTGCGGGTTACCACTATTTTATTTTTGAAAACTCAGAATTCCAAGCTTTTTCACTTGCAGAATTTGAGTGTTTCAATGCCTGATTTAACCACTGGAATTCCATACTACGTGTGAATTCTATACAAGACTCTTACAATCGTCCACTCACCTGGCGTTCCTTGGACGAGAACGCCGTCGCGTCCCTGACGACAGCATCTGCGCCATACTTGACCAGTAGCGCCACCAGTTCGAGGAAGCCCCGCCCACTAGCAGCATTGACGGCCGTACTGCCAGCGTAGTTGGCAATGTTGACACAGGCGGTCTTCTGCAGCAGGAGGCTAGCGATGTGAGTCAGGTTACCCTCGGCTGCGTGGAAGAGTGGGGTACGACCACTCTTGCCATCAATCACGTCCACATTTGACCCCGCCTCGATCAACATCTCCACGATGTCAGCGTCGCCCGACTGCACCGCCAGGTGGAGTGGCGCAAAACCTGCAGCGAGATGAATTAGGTAAAGCACAGTGAATGTAAGTTATAATGTAGCAGAGTGTCAAGTCCTTGGCTCAGAGTGAATTACTGGTCACTCCCTGGCAGATCTGTTCAGTTGAATTACTGGTCACTCCCTGGCAGATTTGTTCAACTGAATCTTAACTTAAAGCTGTAACTAAAGAGTGAACGCTATTCATACATATATATCCACCACTGTCTATAGCCACGTACTCATACAGCAGAGTGAACTGGAGCAATATAGTGAAATAATTTGCACAAAGTTATAAAAAAGCAGCAACATGATTCTAACACAGGATCTCTTGATTAATAATACGATGTTCTAGCAACAACACCAGAACACTGACATGTAACATTCCTGGACTTGTGCTTCAGCTTTGTGGTCTCACAGTGATCATTGTGATCTCACAGTGATCATTGTGATTTCACAGTGATCATTGTGATCTCACAGTGATCATTGTGATTCACAGTGATCATTGTGATTTCACAGTGATCATTGTGATCTCACAGTGATCATTGTGATCTCACAGTGATCATTGTGATCTCACAGGATCATTGTGGTCTCACAGGGATCATTGTGATCTCAGTGATCGTTGAGATCTCACAGGGATCATTGTGATCTCACAGGGATCATTGTGATCTCACAGGGATCATTGTGATCTCACATGGGTCATTGTAATCTCACATGGATCATCATGATCTCACATGGATCATCATGATCTCACACGGATCATTGTAATCTCACAAGGATCATTAATGATCTCACAGGGATCATCTTGAAATATCAATGTATGACCCTCACAAAAACAGTGATTTTATTTTCAAATCGCCGTCCCTCATGAACACATTCATTCGTGTACAGCTTTGAGGAATTAGACACCCTCCAACAATCTCTCTTTCAACACATTCTTAGCTCAAACTGTTTCGATTCATTTCAGAATAATCTCCACAAATTGTATTATTCCTCAGTTGAGAGTTTATAAACAAAATACAAATTTTACTGTCCATTGATATTTTTGACTCAATCAGACTAAAGAACATGTGAAATACACCCACACATACACATTGCAAAACTACAGATACACACACATACACACAGACATGTACAAACACACAAACCACACACAGTCACAAACACATACACACGCACACACTACACACAAAAACATACGCACACACGCACACGCACACGCACACACACACACGCACACACACACACACACACATCACCACACACACACCACACCACACCACACCACACCACACCACACCACACCACACCACACCACACCACACCACACCACACACACACACACACACACACACACACACACACACACCTTTTTATACTTCGTAATTCAATTATGAATTAATGCACCAAACACCCACACCTGCACACACAACACACCTTCAAACTTCACACACACACACACACACACACACACACACACACACACACACACACACACACACACACACACACACACACACACACACACACACACACACACACACACACCTCATTTGTTTATACTTCGTAATTCAATTATGAATTAATGCACCAAACATTTCCCTGCCATCCTGCACACTACAACACACCTTCAAAGTTCTTTGCATCCAGGTCAAACTTGACCTTTGACTCGTCCAGCAGCACTCGCAGACACTCCTTAGTTACGTGCTTCACCGCCAGGTGGATTGCATTGTTGCCATGGCGATCAGGTAGGTAACTGATGGCGCCACCTTCCAGCAATTTTCTCACCATCTCTCGCTCTTTTGTGATCACAGCCACATGCAGCGGCGTCTGTGGACAGGTTTGTCTGTCAATCTCCACACCACTCATACGTAACATTCCACAAGTCTCAATACAGTCTCCACACCACTCATACATAACATTCCACAAGTCTCAATACAGTCTCCACACCACTCATACGTAACATTCCACAAGTCTCAATACAGTCTTCACACCACTCATACGTAACATTCCACAAGTCTCAATACAGTCTCCACACCACTCATACGTAACATTCCACAAGTCTCAATACAGTCTCCACACCACTCATACGTAACAGTCCATGAGTCT
>JAODUO010001762.1:37500-69877 GCA_025642075.2 Ridgeia piscesae
AAAACTAGGAGGACGGGGTAGAGTGGGCGAGGCCATACACAGACACAACATAGAACTAGAAGGACGAAGTAGAGAGGGCCAGGCCATACACAGACACAACATAGAACTAGAAGGACGAAGTAGAGTGGGCGAGGCCATACACAGACACAACATAGAACTAGAAGGACGAAGTAGAGAGGGCCAGGCCATACACAGACACAACATAGAACTAGAAGGACGAAGTAGAGTGGGCCAGGCCATACACAGACACAACATAAAACTAGGAGGACGAAGTAGAGTGGGCGAGGCCATACACAGACACAACATAGAACTAGAAGGACGAAGCAGAGAGTGCCAGGCCATACACAGACACAACATAGAACTAGAAGGACGAAGTAGAGTGGGCCAGGCCATACACAGACACAACATAGAACTAGAAGGACGAAGTAGAGAGGGCCAGGCCATACACAGACACAACATAGAACTAGAAGGACGAAGCAGAGAGGGCGAGGCCATACACAGACACAACATAAAACTAGAAGGACGAAGTAGAGTGGGCGAGGCCATACACAGACACAACATAGAACTAGAAGGACGAAGTAGAGTGGGCGAGGCCATACACAGACACAACATAGAACTAGAAGGACGAAGTAGAGTGGGCGAGGCCATACACAGACACAACATAGAACTAGAAGGACGAAGTAGAGTGGGCCAGGCCATACACAGACACAACATAGAACTAGAAGGACGAAGTAGAGTGGGCCAGGCCATACACAGACACAACATAGAACTAGAAGGACGAAGTAGAGTGGGCCAGGCCATACACAGACACAACATAGAACTAGAAGGACGAAGTCAGAGAGGGCAGGCCATACACAGACACAACATAGAACTAGAAGGACGAAGTAGAGTGGGCGAGGCCATACACAGACACAACATAGAACTAGAAGGACTAAGTAGAGTGGGCGAGGCCATACACAGACACAACATAAACTAGAAGGAGAAGTAGAGTGGGCGAGGCCATACACAGACACAACATAAAACTAGGAGGACGAAGTAGAGTGGGCGAGGCCATACACAGACACAACATAAAACTAGGGACGAATTTATGGGCGAGGCCATACACAGACACAACATAAACTACGAGGACGAAGCAGAAGGGCGAGGCCATACAATCACAATATAAAACTGAAGGACGAAGTAGAGTTGGCGAGGCCATACACAGACACAACATAAAACTAGGAGGACGAAGTAGAGTGGGCAGGCCATACACAGACACAACATAAAACTAGGAGGACAAGAGAGTGGGCGAGGCCATACACAGACACAACATAAAACTAGAAGGACGAAGAGGGTGGGCGAGGCCATACACAGACACAACATAAAACTAGGAGGACGAAGAGAGGGGCGAGGCCATACACAGACACAACATAAAACAAGAAGGACGAAGTAGAGTGGGCGAGGCCATACACAGACACAACATAAAACTAGAAGGACGAAGTAGGGAGGGCGAGGCCATACACAGACACAACATAAAACTAGGAGGACGAAGTAGAGTGGGCGAGGCCATACACAGACACAACATAAAACTAGAAGGACGAAGCAGAGTGGGCGAGGCCATACACAGACACAACATAAAACTAGGAGGACGAAGTAGAGTGGGCGAGGCCATACACAGACACAACATAAAACTACGAGGACGAAGCAGAGAGGGCGAGGCCATACACAGACACAATATAAAACTAGAAGGACGAAGGTCACAACATAAAACTACGAGGACGAAGCAGAGAGGGCGAGGCCATACACAGACACAACATAAAACTAGAAGGACGAAGTAGAGTGGGCGAGGCCATACACAGACACAACATAAAACTAGGAGGACGAAGCAGGGTGGGCGAGGCCATACACAGACACAACATAAAACTAGAAGGACGAAGTAGAGTGGGCGAGGCCATACACAGACACAACATAAAACAAGGAGGGCGAAGTAGAGTGGGCGAGGCCATACACAGACACAACATAAAACTAGGAGGACGAAGTAGAGTGGGCGAGGCCATACACAGACACAACATAAAACTAGAAGGACGAAGCTAGAGTGGGCGAGGCCATACACAGACACAACATAAAACTAGGAGGACGAAGCTAGAGTGGGCGAGGCCATACACAGACACAACATAAAACAAGGAGGGCGAAGTAGAGTGGGCGAGGCCATACACAGACACAACATAAAACTAGAAGGACGAAGTAGAGTGGGCGAGGCCATACACAGACACAACATAAAACTAGAAGGACGAAGTAGAGTGGGCGAGGCCATACACAGACACAACATAAAACTAGAAGGACGAAGTAGAGTGGGCGAGGCCATACACAGACACAACATAGAACTAGAAGGACGAAGCAGAGTGGGCGAGGCCATACACAGACACAACATAGAACTAGAAGGACGAAGCAGAGTGGGCGAGGCCATACACAGACACAACATAGAACTAGAAGGACGAAGTAGAGTGGGCCAGGCCATACACAGACACAACATAAAACTAGGAGGACGAAGTAGAGTGGGCGAGGCCATACACAGACACAACATAAAACTAGAAGGACGAAGTAGAGTGGGCGAGGCCATACACAGACACAACATAGAACTAGAAGGACGAAGTAGAGAGGGCCAGGCCATACACAGACACAACATAGAACTAGAAGGACGAAGCAGAGTGGGCCAGGCCATACACAGACACAACATAGAACTAGAAGGACGAAGAGAGTGGGCGAGGCCATACACAGACACAACATAGAACTAGAAGGACGAAGCAGAGTGGGCCAGGCCATACACAGACACAACATAGAACTAGAAGGACGAAGAGAGTGGGCAGGCCATACACAGACACAACATAAAACTAGAAGGACGAAGTAGAGTGGGCGAGGCCATACACAGACACAACATAGAACTAGAAGGACGAAGCAGAGAGGCGAGGCCATACACAGACACAACATAGAACTAGAAGGACGAAGTAGAGTGGGCGAGGCCATACACAGACACAACATAGAACTAGAAGGACGAAGTAGAGAGGGCCAGGCCATACACAGACACAACATAGAACTAGAAGGACGAAGCAGAGAGGGCGAGGCCATACACAGACACAACATAAAACTAGAAGGACGAAGCAGAGTGGGCGAGGCCATACACAGACACAACATAGAACTAGAAGGACGAAGCAGAGTGGGCGAGGCCATACACAGACACAACATAGAACTAGAAGGACGAAGTAGAGTGGGCGAGGCCATACACAGACACAACATAGAACTAGAAGGACGAAGTAGAGTGGGCCAGGCCATACACAGACACAACATAGAACTAGAAGGACGAAGTAGAGTGGGCCAGGCCATACACAGACACAACATAGAACTAGAAGGACGAAGCAGAGTGGGCGAGGCCATACACAGACACAACATAGAACTAGAAGGACGAAGTAGAGTGGGCGAGGCCATACACAGACACAACATAGAACTAGAAGGACGAAGTAGAGTGGGCGAGGCCATACACAGACACAACATAGAACTAGAAGGACGAAGTAGAGTGGGCGAGGCCATACACAGACACAACATAGAACTAGAAGGACGAAGTAGAGTGGGCGAGGCCATACACAGACACAACATAGAACTAGAAGGACGAAGCAGAGTGGGCCAGGCCATACACAGACACAACATAGAACTAGAAGGACGAAGCAGAGTGGGCGAGGCCATACACAGACACAACATAAAACTAGAAGGACGAAGCAGAGTGGGCGAGGCCATACACAGACACAACATAGAACTAGAAGGACGAAGTAGAGTGGGCGAGGCCATACACAGACACAACATAGAACTAGAAGGACGAAGCAGAGTGGGCCAGGCCATACACAGACACAACATAGAACTAGAAGGACGAAGCAGAGTGGGCGAGGCCATACACAGACACAACATAGAACTAGAAGGACGAAGCAGAGAGGGCGAGGCCATACACAGACACAACATAGAACTAGAAGGACGAAGCAGGGAGGGCCAGGCCATACACAGACACAACATAGAACTAGAAGGACGAAGCAGAGAGGGCCAGGCCATACACAGACACAACATAGAACTAGAAGGACGAAGCAGAGAGGGCAGGCCATACACAGACACAACATAGAACTAGAAGGACGAAGTAGAGAGGGCCAGGCCATACACAGACACAACATAGAACTAGAAGGACGAAGTAGAGTGGACCAGGCCATACACAGACACCCAGAAACTTGGCACATCACAAGACAGGCACTAACATAAAACCCGCAGGGCAGAACGAAAATGGGATGGCTGAGAGACATGTGACACAGAGAAGTGAAGAGGGAGATGGCACAAGATGTATGGAAGTGGAGAGATCTGGTGTTGTCTGGTGGATAAGAATTGTTGACTCTCTGTGAGGAATTGAAAAGTCTGAAGTGAATCTGTAGACGTCTGACCTGACGCAGCTTGTTGTACGCATCCAAGGTCTCTCCCATCATGCACATCATTCGGATCAACTTCACCACCATCTCCATGTTGCCCTGGGCAACCGCAATGTGCAGGGGTCTGAAACATGTCACACAGGTGATATCAGTCGTTGACAGGTGACATTAGTCGTTGACAACATAAAACGCCTCCTATCAAAATTAGCCTTCTATGGAATAACTGGAAACACAAAAAACTGGATAAAATCATTTCTTTCGCACCGAAAACAGAGAGTTTCAGTCAACGGCGCCCTGTCGGATAATACATGTGTTACATCTGGAGTACCACAGGGCTCAGTCCTAGGACCAGTTCTTTTTCTGCTATACATAAATGACATAAACAACAACATTCAATCTCCAATACGGCTCTTTGCTGATGACAGCATCATCTATCGCATAATCAAATCTGAAACAGATAACAACATCCTCCAATCTGACCTGATCCAACTACAAACATGGTCCAACAAATGGCAAATGGAGTTTAACATCCCCAAATGTGTGCACCTCCCAATAACAAACAAAACCAAACCCAGACTACATTCGTATTCCCTCTGTGGTGTGCCACTCTCACAGTCTCCAGCCACCCATATCTTGGAATAAAATTAGATACTAAACTAACCTGGGCGAATCACATCACTGACATAGCTTCCAAATCATCAAAAGTTTTAGGTATGATCAAACGAACCCTCGGACCATGCAAACCTAATGTAAAAGAAACGGCCTATAACATGCTACGTCTGACCTGACGCAGCTTGTTGTACGCATCCAAGGTCTCTCCCATCATGCACATCATTCGGATCAACTTCACCACCATCTCCATGTTGCCCTGGGCAACCGCAATGTGCAGGGGTCTGAAACATGTCACACAGGTGATATCAGTCGTTGACAGGTGACATTAGTCGTTGACAGGTGACATTAGTCGTTGACAGGTGACAGAAATCGTTGACAGGTGATATTCTATGTTCTCCACTGACGACATGCAAAGAAAACTAGGCAGTTCTCTCCATCAATAAATTCTCTCTTTAAACAGTCTGGAATCATTTTTTTAAATCTCCAGATGTGACCTGTTCTAATGAAATGAGTCACACCGTGACAAGTAAAACAATGAGTTAATCACACCATTGGAAAGAAGATTTTTTAAGCTTTCCACCAGTCTAAAAATTATGATCCTATCGCAGCCAAAGTTATTCGACACTGAACATGCCTGGTGGAGAAAGCTTTAAACTAAACAAATCACATTTGAAGTTTTGGGTTGCGCAAGCACATGATTGAGTGCGTTGTCATTCCAAATGTTGCTGCTTTGCTTCTATTTCATCTTTTGATGTATTCTAAACACCCTCCCAAGTTCTCGAAGATATGTCTAGCAAACTGTTTATTGCAATTATCGCAATATAATCTGAGTATTTAGCCATGTTTTGTAGCGGTGACCCGACCGACTCCACATCGTTTACAGATAGCGAGTGCACACTGCGTCTTCACTAGTAGTTTAAGCCAATCAGGGGACCGCTATGAGCCACACTCTACCAGGGATGACATTTGTTTACAGATATTGGCTAAAGTTGATGTCAGTGGGTCCCTCTAGCAGATTCAGACAGTGGATATGCTGGGCTTTCCTTAGTAACAAATATGTCCGCCATGTGTAGAGGGAAACCCCAAAAAATGCAACTTGAACAAGTGCGATTTATCGGTTCTGTTTTACGAAATGCAAGCATGAAATGTTGCGTAGCTTTTCTAAAAGTACTAAATATTACTATAAATGAGAAATAAGCATTGCCAGTTGATAGACGACATTAAAGTTTGCTTTGGTGACGAAAAGTCAAAATCATCAAATATAACCATGTGGTTTTTATACAGTGTTTTCTCGAAATCAAGTTTGCTGACATGTGACTCATTTCGTTAGAACAGGTCACAGATAATTATTCACAAGTTTTGTTTAACACATGTTTAACTTGTTTACTCCATGATTATGTTAATGTTTTGACCACCAAGTGACTGTATCCACAGTACATGTGTAAGGACAGATGTGTTTTGGAAGACAATATCAGACACACACACAGACACACAGACACACAGACACACAGACACACACTCGCACGCACGCATGCATACATACATACACTTTACTAGTCAATAAGGTTGTACCAGAATGTGATTTATTTGTTCCTATATAACCCAGTTGGGAAAAATAAAAAACAAAACTGGTTTGCGTCAATCTTCAATATTTTGAAATGATCCCTTTGGATAGCATAATTTATCACTAACACTCAATCACTTCCTGGTCAGTGACTGTTGACTGCGGCCTCTTGACATGTTGACACAAATCAAACCATCCCAATTGTGTCATTTAGTGCATGCAATAGGGACACAGGGTTTAAAAATAAGATCCCAGGGTTTCTAAATCTGTGGTTACTGTTGCTGTAACAAGACTGCCTACAGAGATACAGAAGCCCTACCAGAACATTGGATGTTTGATGTAACAAGACTGCCTCCAGAGGTACAGAAGCCCTACCAGAACGTGGGATGTTTGATGTAACAAGACTGCCTCCAGAGGTACAGAAGCCCTACCAGAACATTGGATGATTGATGTAACAAGACTGCCTCCAGAGATACAGAAGCCCTACCAGAACGTGGGATGTTTGATGTAACAAGACTGCCTCCAGAGATACAGAAGCCCTACCAGAACATTGGATGATTGATGTAACAAGACTGCCTCCAGAGATACAGAAGCCCTACCAGAACGTGGGATGTTTGATGTAACAAGACTGCCTGCAGAGATACAGAAGCCCTACCAGAACATTGGATGTTTGATGTAACAAGACTGCCTCCAGAGATACAGAAGCCCTACCAGAACGTGGGATGTTTGATGTAACAAGACTGCCTCCAGAGATACAGAAGCCCTACCAGAACGTGGGATGTTTGATGTAACAAGACTGCCTGCAGAGATACAGAAGCCCTACCAGAACATGGGATGTTTGATGTAACAAGACTGCCTCCAGAGATACAGAAGCCCTACCAGAACGTGGGATGTTTGGTGTAACAAGACTGCCTGCAGAGATACAGAAGCCCTACCAGAACGTGGGATGTTTGGTGTAACAAGACTGCCTGCAGAGATACAGAAGCCCTACCAGAACATGGGATGTTTGATGTAACAAGACTGCCTGCAGAGATACAGAAGCCCTACCAGAACGTTGGATGTTTGATGTAACAAGACTGCCTGCAGAGATACAGAAGCCCTACCAGAACGTGGGATGTTTGATGTAACAAGACTGCCTGCAGAGATACAGAAGCCCTACCAGAACGTGGGATGTTTGATGTAACAAGACTGCCTGCAGAGATACAGAAACGCCCTACCAGAACGTGGGATGTTTGATGTAACAAGACTGCCTCCAGAGATACAGAAGCCCTACCAGAACGTGGGATGTTTGATGTAACAAGACTGCCTCCAGAGATACAGAAGCCCTACCAGAACGTGGGATGTTTGATGTAACAAGACTGTCTCCAGAGATACAGAAGCCCTACCAGAACGTGGGATGTTTGATGTAACAAGACTGCCTCCAGAGATACAGAAGCCCTACCAGAACATGGGATGTTTGATGTAACAAGACTGCCTCCAGAGATACAGAAGCCCTACCAGAACATGGGATGTTTGATGTAACAAGACTGCCTCCAGAGATACAGAAGCCCTACCAGAACATGGGATGTTTGATGTAACAAGACTGCCTCCAGAGATACAGAAGCCCTACCAGAACATGGGATGTTTGATGTAATCAAAGCAATTTGGGGATTTTGATATTGAATAAAATGGTCAGATAATGCTAAATACAGGTCAGTTGAACCATTAAAAAATAACTGGTCACCTTTATGATTGCAAAACTAAACTAACCTACTTAATAGATAATTATTTGTTATGTATGTGCTATGGTTTTTAACCCTAAAATGGACTTTGAAGCTGACTTGTTTCAGATAGGCCAATTAGTCCAGACAGTGAATAGATATTTTTGTTCTATAAAACAAAGATTGTTAGTTTTATTAATAAGACACAGTGCTCCCAAACATTGCAAATAACTTCCACTGCAGTCATTTATTCAACAAACCAAATCAAGGTTTTATGAGACGATATAAAACACTATTAGTGGGAATTCTAATTTTTATCATGTGACGACACCCAGACTGTCCAGTGACACCATGCCCTCAGTCATGTGACGACACCCAGACTGTCCAGTGACACCACGCCCTCAGTCATGTGACGACACCCAGACTGTCCGAGTGACACCACGCCCTCAGTCATGTGATGACACCCAGACTGTCCAGTGACACCATGCCCTCAGTCATGTGACGACACCCAGACTGTCCATGACACCACGCCCTCAGTCATGTGACGACCCCAAACTGTCCGTGACACCATGCCCTCAGTCATGTGACGACACCCAGACTGTCCATGACACCAGCCCTCGTCATGTGATGACACCCAGATGTCCGTGACACCACGCCCTCAGTCATGTGATGACACCCAGACTGTCCAGTGACACCACGCCCTCAGTCATGTGACGACACCCAGACTGTCCGGTGACACCATGCCCTCAGTCATGTGATGACACCCAGACTGTCCGATGACACCATGCCCTCGGTCATGTGATGACACCCAGACTGTCCAATGACAACACGCCCTCAGTCATGTGACGACACCCAGACTGTCCGGTGACACCATGCCCTCAGTCATGTGATGACACCCAGACTGTCCGATGACACCAAGCCCTCAGTTATGTGACGACATCCAGACTGTCCAATGACACCATGCCCTCAGTCATGTGATGACACTCAGACTGTCCAATGACACCACGCCCTCAGTCATGTGATGACACCCAGACTGGCTCGGCTGTGTGCCCGGAGCCACGTACAGCTGTGGTGAGAGTGTGGTGAGACATTCCTAGGTTGAGACTCACTAGTCCCAGACTTCCTGTTCAGCCAGACCCACACTTGACTGACTCCTATCAAATCTAGATTAGTCCAGTCCCCTGACAAAAAACACTTCTCCGGAGCTGTAAGAAAGATTGTTGTCTACAGGGAAGCAGTGGGACAGTATGAACCATTGCTAAGAGAACAAGATCATAGTTCTGTCAGACTGGAGGACGCAGACATTATCTCTAGAGTTTGAAATCAGCTTGTCCGTTAGCCCACGACAACCGCATTAGCCATCGAACATGTAATGTTCCTACGACTTGTTGTCCATAGGATGACTTAGCTATTTGAATTTATCGCCAGAATAACCAGACAAAAATCACTGAAAACAATTTTTTATAATTAATTTTCTGTTCGTGTGACAAGTGAATTGTTGTACACAAAGTGTACGTTTGGTTCTACTTGTCCGCTGGACAAGTAGATAATTTGATGATTTTCAAACCCTGAATGTCAGACTATGTCAAAGAATTTAGTGAAGTGTTTGTATTAGGAGAACTAATTTCCTATTATATACATTAGTTTTATACTTTGGGTGACCTTAATTGTGAGGTGGCTGTATTGTGAAGGTGACCACAATGAGAGGTGCTATCGTATTTGGCTATGCCTTTGTCCAGTTTGTCGCAATTTGTATTTTGATACATTTCCAGTGGCACTTAACTGACCGCTGCGTATTGACATTATAAAGACGTTGCTTGTATTTGATCAAGTTTAATTTTACTGACATCTAAACAGGCAGCACATCTCATCTTTCACAAAACCATATTTGACCCCTGTGAACCCGTGACCCCTACTTACAGGTCGCCGTCCTCGTCTGGACTCACAGCCAGCTGACACTCCCGCAGCATGATGAAGTTCATCTGGGGGTCAACCATCATTCGGGTCGGGTCATTTGGGTCAGTTTGCGGCTGGCCTGGATGCTCTGAAATAATCGGAGTTACCATCAGTGACCAGTGGGGCAAGGTTGCTATTTTGTGAAGTGTCCATGGTTATGTGACGTGTCCATGATTATGTCACAGAAACCTTTTTTGGGGATTCCTGTTCCCAAAACAGCTAAAAAAAGTTCAGGTCATCCATTTACTGATCTGCACCTTCACGTAGAAAACAGGTCATTATGCAACCATCTCAATGCTGATATCTTCACCACCCTCTTTTACTTTTTACACTTCCTTTGCTGTTACCATGACTACCAGTGGATTTGGTAACTCTACAGGTGAGTCATTTCAAGTTGCTCTCAAATTCATATTGGGATTTTTGCCTGTTGGAAATAATTTGTTGAATTTATATTTTTAAGTGTAAATATATTCTGTAGTGTGTGTGTTATATATATATATATATATATATATATATATATATATATATATATCCCGGCATACATGTATGGCTTAGAAGTATTTTTAGTATATATATATATATATATATATATAATATATATTATATATATATATATATATATATATATATATATATATATATATATATATATATATATATAATTGTCTCAAACAATCTCGCCCAGCTCACGTCATGACTTCTTCATCTTTTCTTTTCTCTCATTACGTTCTCTATCACCAGTCTCCAACTACATATATATATATATATATATATATATATATATATATATATATATATATATATATATATATATATATATATATATATATATATATATATATATGGAAATTGATTTAATAAAACTTTTTTCAAATCAAGTAACTTAGTGATGCATGCATACATTCTGTCTGCGCACACACAGGTCAATTAACCGTGTTTGAACAAATTAAACTAATGAATTGTCAGAGCAGTTCTTTATAATGAGAAGTCTGCTGTTTGCAATGTGAGAAAGTTAAACATCAAAGGGTATTGCAGTTAACTCTGCTCATTACTACCAATAAATTTTGTTTTGAAACTGGATGTTTTGTTTATCATTTGAATGTGTTGCTGGCAGAATCTTTCAAATTGTGAACATTGTTCCGAGCTTAATAAAGTAACTAATCACAAAATGACAGGCAGTAAACATTCAACATGCATGTTGTAACCATGGGAACATAATATTAAATGAAACAGTAAAACACAGGAGTGGACAGTTAAACTGTCTGATGAGTTCATCAAATCTAAACTTGTAAGATGAATACACAAATGAGCTACCTAGGTAGGTTGACAATACAAGATTGGTGGCAAGCCCCAGCAATTTAAGCCAAAATCAGTCGTGATTTTTCTCTTTGACAAACTACAGTCATCCAGGGAAGATGCCAACTAAAAGCAAACGTTCAACTAATAACCCCATTATATTTTGTGATTCCTGGGGATAGTTCTAGACCCGGGCATCTATGGGGCAGACACGGTACTCCACTGTGGCCCAGAGCCAAGACGCCTGTAGCCAAGCAGGAAAATAAAGAGTAGTCAGAAAATTCCCCTTGCTATATTTAGACACTGCGTTGTATTTCAACCAGACCTAGATGATGGCTGTACAAGGTCCTTTGAATGGACTGAGCTCGTGACAGATAGACATCAAAAGGCTGGCACAGTGTCACAACAGCCACTGCTCAACAACAACAACTATCTGTCACAATGGACACCTCCTTATTCACCAGCACATTCTTAGTTATACCGGCACATGTTCAGAAAAGATCATGTTATTACTGAAGTATGTACATGTCAATATGCACAGTTTATAACTGCAACTACAGAGCAGTTTATTCTGGACTACAGAAGTCTGTAGAAATGTTTCCTTTATTTCATTTATCAAAACGTTTGGGAAACTTTGAAAGTCTTGCAGAATACAAATGGACTAAATAAAAAGTTTGGAACAGGAACATTGTGTGAATAGACAACATTACTAAATTACATACACATGCTTGCATGTACACACTATTTACTTACTCAATACACAAATCTGCTTACCACACTTTACACAACTTACCAGGTACTTTACACATATTTGATTACTGCGTACCATCTGTGTTGTGGGCACACTACACAGACCTCAAACTTAACACCGGCCCACTGGTTTCAGTGGCTTGGTGCCGTTTTTGAAGCTGGCAGGCCAGTTTGGGCCACCAGTTTCATATTTTACTGATCACGCCATGGTTTTCAATCCAACTAACCACTGTTATCATTGTTATGTTTCTGACAACCTACCATTCATAACATGACCCTAACGCCTGATATTGTTATTATACATTTCACCCAATGTATATTTGTATTAAACAACATCATCTAGAACTTAACTTTTGGGTGGGCCAGTAAATTTTCAAATCTACTGGTACATGGGCAGTGAATATAAAACCTCAATGTCAACATCTGGTACATATCTACTTTCTGTACATTTCTACTGCACACACAGTTTCTATGGGTGAGAAGTCACTCAGATCACAGTACCAGTACACAGTGTCCATATTACACACTGCCGTGGTTACAGTGCATAATGATTAAACCTATTCTCTTGGACCTTATCTTGTGTCATATTAGCTTCTAGCCTGTTCCAGTCTACCTCTGGTAGTGACCGTATACTAAACTAAACAGATACTGATATATGTGTCCATAATAATGATTACATACTGCTCTCAACCAGCATGCTAAATCTAGTATTGATACGTAAAAAGCCCCAAATGTTTATGGAGCAGAACAAATTACCTGCACATCTAACAGATGCGTTTTGGTGGTTCTTAAGTTAAGTCTAATCAATATGTTATGGTCATATTTACCTCAAATTGTGTCCATGTTACCTACTATCTCACATATTAACATCATCTTGCCATCTCTTAACCATGAAGAATGTTATCTCAACTTTGATTACCGATTACCGTTATGTCAGTTACCTCCTGCTTCAGAATGGGTACATTTTGAAACTTAATTATGCATTTGAATTTAGAAGTGAGATTTCCAATTGTTATGTACATCTTATCAAGTTGGCATGCCAGGCAGTACAGACGACAGATGTAATGATAAATATCAGCACACCCACACAAGAAACAGGAAATGTTGCCACTAAGGATGTGATACTATTTCCAGGGTGATATCACCAGGAGCCTGAGGCCATTAGCCACCTCACATCTACAGGAAGACCTGTCATATAGTCTCAACATTCACCTAAGTACTGCAATGCTATATATAGTATTAACTATTAAAAAACTATTTTGACTATGTTAGCAATAAAAACAAAATTATTATAACATACTGTATATCAAAATTGCTGGTGCAATGGGCTGCAGCTTTATAAAATTTTCAAATATATATTTTACTTATGTAAGTATGTCTTATCAGTTTATGGATGAATGTATACATTTATCTTATATGGGCAGTGTATATCTGAAATAACAACATTTATCATTATTATTATAAAGCCATTTAGATGTAGTCATGTTACTCATGTACAATCTGCAGTATCAATTTTATTTCTACATGAAATATCACCCTTGAATTGATGTGTGTTCTGGTTTCGTGAAATAAAAAATCTGTCAGCGGTTTATCTCTCTAGAGAACGGCTGGCTGCTTAAAAGATCTCGGTTTTAAAACTATGCAATTTGATTATCATTCACTGCGATAAAAATTGAAAAATCCCCATTTCTGCATTAAGACATCAAATCTTACTCGCGATAAGATAAGAAGACTTAGTGTGACAACATTTGACCACAGATACTATCATCACAGCATGAGTAGCAAAAATGATTATGTGAAATGTATGCAACGGGTCATTGTAACAGTTATATAACTCTGACATTTACAAAACGTACACAACTAAATTATCCAGTTGATCTACGGACGGACAGGTCACTTTACTTTCATTACATTAACCACAAATGCTGGCCTTGGCTCTATTGACCTATAACCAGCACTCCAGGCAATGTTGACATTCAGCCTAGTCATTCTTCCTCTTTGACAAAGCTCTTGCTGGGGGAATTTATTCCTAATTTGCCTTCCTGATATTTAACAGATGTCTGAAAGGTTATGTAAATTGATTGCCTCATTATTGTCACCAGACATGGAGTGTACTGTCACCAGTTTATATCTATGACTGTCACGGAACTCACTTGTGTTTCAAAAATAACTATTGCACTGTGTGACATCAGAAACATGTTTTAAATGTTATAGGCGCCTGCCAGTTTATTTTGGAGAACATAACATCCTAGGCTCTTACTTGCTACAGTATTTAACAAATTCCTTGCTTTCAATTACTTGATTTCAAACTAATGAAATAATGGAATTCGATGCTCGATGGTTTCCATGGCCCATGATCATGAACTCTGTTTTAAGCAATTATTTGTGAACGTTTGAACATAAACTTATTTATCTTCTATGATGTTGTCCTGACAGGCACCACTTAAACCCCTGCTCACGTCGCCTCCCACTGGTCTGTCTCCTGCCCTCCTTCAGGGCCACGCTGAGGGTGACCCACTGTCTGAGAGGGTAGGGACATCAAAGTACAGATGGAGGGTTCATAATTTTTTTAAATACCTCCCTCTGTACAAAGGCAATTTCTGCACTTAATTAGGCAGCCCATCATATATGTGCACTCATGAAAATGTGGAGGTAAATTAATGCCCCAGTCCTAGATCACCCTTCTAGGCCATGTCAATATCCCTCTCAACCTTGCTCCTCCCCATCATCCCCGTGACCATCCTGGGATGTTTCCTAGTTCCTTCCTAGCCACATTCTCCCCACACATTCTGTCATCCTCACACGGCCTGTGCTTTGGGCTATTTCACTCAGCATCCGCTATCCCAAGGTTCATTCATCGGAGCTTTCACACCGGGTAAATGTGTACCTTCTTCCGGTGGACTGAACTTTATATACCTGTGTAGTTATCAATAATTAACGTTAGCTCAAATTCCCACAATGTCTTTAAGTAGTTCATTCGGGTGTTTAAATTAGCAGCGAAGCATTTTGCGCTTCCCTCCCGGACTGGTCTGTTCATTCGAATACCTTCTTAACTTATCCAGGAAGTATTCAGCCATGTTGTAATTACTGCACAAAGATCATTCTTACACAAGGGCTGTATGTAGTTAAACATTATAAACACTGTTGTGTGTGCAGAAGTCTACAGGCCTGGACACCACTTTGTAAGAACCATGTAATTACAGACACATTCGTGTACTCTACTTCTAAGTGCTACGTCTGTCACATGTGTTGGCAATCACAGGCTTACAAACTACACGGCTGTTTCTTCATCAAATGGTGAAAAATGCACAACCCAGTGAACCCACTATTACCACTGTTGGTACACGCTGCCACTAGTGTCACTGTTGGTACACGCTGCCACTAGTGCCACTGTTAGTTCACGCTGCCACTAGTGCCAATGTTGGTAAACCCTGCCATTAGTGCCAGTGTTGGTACACGTTGCCACTAGAGCCACTGTTGGAACATGTTGCCACTAGTGCCACTGTTAATACTTGCTGCCACTAGTGCCACTGTTAATACTTGCTGCCACTAGAGCCACTGTTGGAACATGCTGCCACTAGTGCCACTGTTAATACTTGCTGCCAATAGTTCCACTGTTGATACACACTGCCACTAGTGCCACCATTGGTACACATTGACACTAGTGCAACTGTTGGTACATGCTGCCACTAGTGCCACTCTTGGTACACCCTGTCACTAGTACCACTGTTGGTACATGCTGCCACTAGTGCCATTGTTGGCACATGCTGCCACTAGTACCACTGTTGGTATACACTGCCACTAGTACCACAGTTGGTACACGTTGCCACTAATGCCACTGTTGGTACACGCTGCAGATTCTGATACTTTCTAGATAACAATTGTATTGTAGTTTTAGCCTGGAACCTATATGTACGAGGTTTCACACTGTATTTGAAATGTCAACATCACATGTTTGTACTTAATCAAGGGTATTTATAATAATTTAATAAAACATAGTTTGAAATCTAAAAAATGTGATATACTGTAGTCTGTATTTGAATCAAAACCAATATACCTGACTATGATGTCTGTGACTAAATCAATACAGTGAACCTCTATAACTAAGGTCACACTTGGGACCTGGGTCATAGTGACCAGAATGGAGAGGTGTTTGATTAATGTCCTATGCTATTAAGGAAGTATTTTGGGACTGTTGCAAAGTGACCTTAATTGAAGGGTGACCTTAATTGCGAGGTGGTTGTATTACAAAAGTGTCCACAAAGTGAGGTTCGACTGTAAATAAATACTTAAAAATGAATAATCGATAAGTATGTCTACTTTTTGTTCCTAAAACTAAGTTCAATATTTTGCAATATTTTTGCTTTCTTTGTAGCTTTGTCAACAATCTGGAGTCAACTCTCTATTACAATTCAATCTTCTGAAAGACTGAAACTATAGCCACCTTTCATAGAAAACTTGTGTGAAATTGCTTTTCCACCATATATTTTCAGTGGTTCCTATGACGACTCGTCTTCCCCGTTTATGATTTTGTTAGTTGCACTTCTGACCTTGAATTGTCAAGGATATAGGCTCTATAGAAGTGTTGCAATGCCTAATATTACTACTACTAGTTCTTTAGACATCCATCTTGCCAAGCACTGTCATTTGTGGCAACCAGCCGTATCTTACAACATTCCAGTCAAAGGCGGTTGTAATATATCTCACTTTTTCATAAATAAAATTTGGCCAAAAGTGAAAGTGCTCTGTGGGTACCCTAGATGGCTTCAAGTTCAATGTTCTGTGGTTGGCTCAGGGGTGATAAATGCACCATCTTATTTCGGACGACCTGTTTTGGACTCTATGGATGTCACATGATCTACTGCTGTCCTTGTGGTTTGCCAGCCTTGAACCAGTGCTAACTGGAATAGACACATGTAGGCCAACGTATAGCTACCATATAGCTACCAGGTGTAAATGTGTACAGGTAGGCATATATTACCTGTGCTCTACACCTGAGTTCAACAGTTGGTCCCTGGGTGGTCAGCATGACCTTCGAGTTGTCTAAGTTAGTTGTCCCATTCAAATGTCAGTGTCCACATATTAAAGGTACAGAAAGGTTCTTACTTACAGCTGTGCATGTGTGGATATATCGTCTTTGGTCTTAAACAAGTGATCATACTCGCAGCTATTAATTCAAACAGACTTGTAAGCGTGGTGCACTGCGCTACTTTTGTATCTGGCTTGGGAACAGCAATTTGGGGTATGTGTAACTCAGAGGTGTTTGCTTGGAAATTTGCTAAAAACAGTGTCACAAAAAGGCACCAAGTTAATGTTTGTGGTTGGTAGTGTGGTGATAAATGAATTTATTTGGAATGTTTTGGATTATGTGATGTAATGATTATGTGTCTTGTGTGTTGTAGTTGAATAGTGTAATGTGAATAGAAATGTAGTGAGTTAGTACATATAGTAAGTGTGTAAATGTGTAAGTGTAGTGATATATTACTGTGTTAACTGAGTTAAAGTTGGTCTGGGTGGTAGATGATTCGATGTTGTTAAGTTAGTTGTCATTAAATGTAGTGTAATATTAAAGTGTAAGAATAGTGTTTTATTACAGTGTGATGTGTGGATATATCGTTTTGGTCTTAAACAAGTGATCATACTCGCAGCTATTAATTCAAACAGACTTGTAAGCATGGTGCACTGCGCTACTTTTGTATCTGGCTTGGGAACAGCAATTTGGGGTATGTGTAACTCAGAGGTGTTTGCTTGGAAATTTGCTAAAACGTGTACAAAAAGGTGTGTGTGTGTGTGTGTGTGTGTGTGTGTGTGTGTGTGTGTGTGTGTGTGTGTGTGTGTGTGTGTGTGTGTGTGTGTGCTCGTGCGTACATGCGTGTGTGTATGTATGTAAGGTGGTGAGATTCATGGTTAAATAACCTGTAAGTAGTATAAAACATTATTTGGACTTAATTTGTTATTTAATTATTAAGTGATGATTCCCTCCCAAAGTTCTGCGTGGACTCCCACAGGAGCTGGAGTTTGCCAGACCCGACCAATTCCCCATCAAATGACAAATGTTTGTTAATGTTTGATGATTGTTGTCCTGGTGTGTTGCTCTGTGAGTGGTTATATGCTAGTCATTGTTTACACTGCTACACAGCCTGTTGCGGCTGTGACAAGGTTAACACAAGATAAGTCCTGATTGTGGAGTTTGACAATTCATAAACATGTGTACTATGTGCCAAATTGCCTAGTACCAACTGTAATACAATACAGGGTAGTTGTAAATAACAGACATACAGGACACTGCTGTGCACTAGTAAGCTATCTTTTCTGCATTCTGTACATAAATTCCGAAGAATTAAAATATAAAATAAATGAGTTTACAACAGGTTTGTCATGCCTATCTATGAACACACTGACCAGTCACATTGTCACTGACCAGTCATACTCTCACTGACCAGTCACACTTTCACTGACCAGCCATACTCTCACTGATCAGTGACACTTTCACTGACCAGTCATACTCTCACTGACCAGACATACTCTCACTGACCAGTCACACTTTCACTGACCAGTTATACTCTCACTGACCAGGCAGTCACACTCTCACTGACCAGTCATACTCTCACTGACCAGTCATACTCTCACTGACCAGTCATACTCTCACTGACCAGTCATACTCTCACTGACCAGTCACACTCTCACCGACCAGTCACACTCTCAGTGAAAAGTTACATATTAAACTCAGTTTCACTCAGTGTAAAGTAAATATATTAAGTTTTGTCCAGTGTAAAGTTACACATTCACTCCCAAACAAATTATGTAATTATACACTCAGGAAGTCAGCCACTGGGTAAAATGTAAAGCACTTTAAACTTGATGCTGCGCTATATATTTTAAATTTTACTTGACATTATCCGTGCACAACTTTATGTTTGACTTAATTTTTTATAAACACTGGCATTTGTAAATACTGTATCTCATTTGAAAAATAAATTGCACATTGACTATTTATAAAGCAGTATATTTAGTTTATGTTCAACCTGGTTGAGAAATATTTTGTATGTATGTATGTATCATTTGAACTTGTGAGTACTTTCAATGTGATGCTGACTGACATGTATATTAAAAAGCTATGTAATGCATAATATTGTGTTCTGGTCTAAAAATCTATCATATTTCAACAATCTTATTAGCATGGATACAACTACGGTATATATTCTAATTTTTCTACAATATTTTCTCACTGTAACCTCTCCCACATGTGCAATGGTAAGTAACTGCAAATGTCAAACTCTGCAAGTTAAGCAGCCATGTAGTTGACTCACAGACTGTTCTAGAACCACATGCTTGTGACACAGAATTCGGTCACAAATGTGACCCTGTTGTCCAGTCACAGTTGAAGTGACCAGTGTGACACCACAAATGGTGAATCACAAACAGCTATAAATATATGTCACATGTTTCTGGTTGTTTCACTTCTTTCCACCATTCAGCAACATTCTGTCATTACATGTATTAAGATCGACTTTGATGTCTCATTCAACTAGTCTGCCTTTTTGAGAACTTTATCGCAAAGCCGACGGATGTAGTACAAACAATCATTACAGTGATGTCAGAACAGGTACATTTATGAGGCTTTATGGTGGTCAAATACAGAATTCCACCCATAACCACAATGTCCAGTCACTGTACAAATGATCAGTGCTCAACAGGTGCGAATGCATTGTTATGTCCAGCTGAATCATGGTCAGTTATTACACTTGTAGAAACTCATTCATTCCTGCTTTGTTGTGGCACAGAATTCCCCACATATCTACAAAACCACATTGTCCAGTCAGACCATTGGTGACAAGTTTCAGCATGGTGTGATAGTACGTGAATCATGAATCGTGTCCGCTAAGTTGTGACACACACAAAGTGTTTGCTGTCCTGGCTGTCCTTGTCACATATGACCAGGTCACAACAGTGTCATTGCAGTGTCCACAAGCAATGTATTTATAGCAAGTGTCATTCTGCATACCACAGACAGAGGTCTCTCTGCTGCTATAATAAACAAAGGAGGCTATTTAAAACAGCTGCCTCCAACAATCACAAATATAAAAGTAATTACATCCTACACCAGGTGGTTAATTACACCTCATAACCATGCCTCGTTAGACTAATCACACCACCAACATAAGGGAAACCCCCTTCCCTGGAGGTAGCGACCACAACTGCTTTCACCTGTCTTGGTGCTTCTGTCTATAAATATTGAGGGTCACTGACAGGTGTGACACGCAGACATGTGACATTTACCAAGATGACATTTGACGGCACTCCTACCAGTGTAAGCATGACTGCTCACTAACACACCCCCTTGATGCTCACTAACACACCCCCTTGATGCTCACTAACACACACCCTTGATGCTCACTAACACACCCCCTTGATGCTCACTAACACACCCCCTTGATGCTCACTAACACACCCCCTTGATGCTCACTAACACACACCTTTAAACACACACGCTAGGGGCCTAGGGTGATCTATGTTTCAAATACCCCACAATATGTCTTAATCCAGACAGCTCTTCACAGCAAAACATGCACCAAGTCCACGACTACCTACTCATATTTCATAATTCAGTTAATTCACAAGCACATGGTTATTTGAAATACTGTATTTTTTTAATATCAATATCATAAATCCAATAATGTCAATAAATCATTTTACTACCCACTATCAGGCATGGTGTAAATTGCCTCATGGTTACAATATGTTACTGTTCAGGTCTCCTTCATAACACTAATGTGCTCAAGGTTAGTACCACTTCAACATTCAAATGGCACACCTGTGTATTCTAACTGCTTTGCAAATCATAATTATTTATCATAAATAAATACAAAGTACTACATTGTTTAATTAAGACTACACTGTACGAACAAGAAATAACTGGGTATTGTAGGGACATAATGATTAACACCCAATTCACACACTGTTTTCCCAATAAAGCTTCAAGTACCAATCAACAAACTATCTGATGTGGCAAGTTCTATCGACACAGTTTACAAACACATACATATATAATTTGTGCGCACAACACACATAGTCACACCCAACAGTGTAGACTCTCAGTAGACTGGTAATTATTGTTTACACACATATAGCAGTCACACGAACATAATGACTTGGGACTTTTTGTGAATATACAACACAGCACGGAACATTAGTTAGTAAGATTGCTAGCAACCACTGCCAAATATGAAACTTTTCGCTAACAAGACAACATATTTGAGCTACATACTGACAAACAGGACTGCACAAGTTAAGTTATTTCATTTCAGCATATCTGGAGAGTTAAGGGTGTATTAGCATGATCACAGTTGGCATGGGGAGGCATGAAAAGTATGCTTTCATGATGTTTTATTCAGAATCAAGTAAACTGCCAGTTGTGTTGAGATACAATGTCAATTCAGTACAGCTACAACTGCATGGAATCTATGACTTAAATTATTCACTCAAATGGATTCTTTGAGAATTATAAACTCTTTATAATGTATGCAATTATTTTAATCCTGTTAACATTATTATGTTATGTAATTCTATGCCTACATTTCATTACAAATGTGTCGTATTAATCATAATTTTATAACACTGACAACATATCGAAACAAGTAACTTCGCATATGTAAGATTTCTTGTTTGGGGTCTGCCTACACCAGCCAGCTATGGTCTTGAGTTTTTGGCTTAGTTCACCAGACTTCGGGCTTAATCTGACAAGTTCTTCTCTGTGTTTAAAATCAATGGTCACTGAGTGGTTAACAGCGAGTGAATGAATATACATTACAACTGGGCTGCATATAATAAAAAAAAGATAAGATAAAGATTAAAGCAGCAGACAAAGTACTTATGGGAAGCTTTGACACAGTATATCTTGAATGAATAGAAGCTTACCAAGAATCTTTTTAAGTGCAAAAACTGTTATCGATTACAACTGTCTATTTGTAATATTTTACCGTTATCTTCTTTAAATATTTTATTTTTAACAAAACTAGATGCCTATTTGGGGTTAATAAACAGGCCTGCGACATTGTTTAAGAAAAGAACAATTAAATTCCTTTAAAAACACCACTTTACTTCTGGATGAAAAAGGTTCTCCCTTCCAGTTCCAGAAGAAACTCCTACCGGGTACTTAGTTATTCTGGAAGAAACATAATCATGGCATTATCTAACCTGATAAATATTCTCTTCACAAACCAACATACAAAGAGCATGGGAGACAATGCATGGGGGGGACTGTTGGCTGATCGAGTGAGTGGGCTATTAACTACACAAAGCCATGGCCTGAAGGTGTATACGTAGTTGTATACAACTGCGTTCTGGGGAATCCCCAGTTCAAATGATTGCACAATGTACAGCGTTATTCATCGTCGGCAGATATGGATGGCTGAATATCCACGGTGCATTAAATATGGCAACTGCTGTCTGTGCCCACACACTTCCCCAGACTTGTTTAATTTAGGTAAACTCTCCTGTTAGCCACTGTGTACACATGGTCAATTCAACAATGACCTGTCATAAGAGAGAGGTTTTTTGAGTTGATCCCTGCGGTGGTAATAGAGCCCATATACTGTGGGTGAAGTTTCCACACCCTGCCAGGGATGACTCAAAAATCTGCCCACACAAAGGGTGTGCCCAATATTACTGGCTCTCACCTTACTTACTTACAGGGGTCTGTATGAGATAACATGTGCTGAGAGAAAACATAACTGGTGACTGTGAATGTGACAGGTTTGTAGACTTTGTGTCTATGGTCTATGTCAATCCCTGGGTCTCACGGCTCTTACCCTAGTCCCCCTACTCAGTATGGCACAACTGAGACTGAAGAAAGTTGCAACAAAATGTTGCATTTTTACTGTCCAACATGTCAAGTTAATTCTAAATAAATTCTACACAAATAATCCTGGATATCAATTATTATATAATTTTAATAAACTGTTCGTGTAAAGCCACATGTTAAACAAATTACAATAAAAGAAGTATTAAAGTATGATTAGTATTGATCATAGAACAGACCATTGTTTGTCAAATCTACAGTATGGGTGTTTCAACAATGTTATTAAGTTGCATTACTGATTACACATAAAATAACTTTAAGATGTGATGTGTGGAATGGCTTGGGACTGGCTACTGCAGTTACATGACATTGTGGAGACAGCCACACGTATATGTTACAACCACTTGTACATGTATAACTGGTCAATTCCAAGTTAAGTCAGTGTAAATCTTAACAAACTGACAACTGGATGTCAAATGGCCACCGCAATGAATCATTTCATTATCCAGATGACCTTTGTATCTGTTCCACTAATGTTTGTGTGTTAAGAAAACTAACAGACGGCTGTGCCAGTTAGGGCAAAATGTTTAAAATAGCACATAATGCCAACAAGTCATATAACTTGTATAGTTATTGACAACAAACAAGAACAATATTAATTCTGTGATTTATGTCACTCTTCATGATCTTCTATTACCTCTCACTGCTAAATGCAAATATCTGGGTCCTGTAAGTAACACTGATCTTACTGATGCCAATGACGTTGCCACACAGACAAGATCCGTATGCTCAGGTCAACGTCTTAGCATGAACATTTGCCTTTGCAATGCTACTATTAGAACTTCCCATGTTCTATCATGTACACCTGAGCAAGTCTGGTTTAAATAAAAAAACAGGCATTACTGTTGCACATAACGACAGTTTTAGAATTTTACACACAACTTGCATCATCTTGTAATGCAAATTTTATTTGCTACAAACTTATTATGCCAATATGTCATCTTCAAAAGTCTGATGGTCAACTTTTCATGAATAAATTTTACACTTATATTATTAGTGATATATATTTTAGAATGGACAATAAAGTATTTTTTTAAATCTTGAAGTCATACAAAAACAGACTGCAATTGTATAATTAAAACAAACACATTATATAATATAATATATATATATATATATATAATGTTCTAATGTTTTATTATACCTATATACAGTGTATACATATTTGTGTATGAAATAAAACATTTAAATTGTTGTAATTAATACTATAAAATAATATATTTTTTTGTTTTATATTATTATACTGAATATGAAAGTGATAAACTATAATTGAGGAAGACCCACTACATTTATATAATTTCTTTCCCAGCATGCTTTTCCTCTGGTTCCGTCCTCACTTAAATGCTCTTCCTTCATTATGGGGTTGGGTGTTACTTCCTCTAATGAATCCCCTCACGGACCTATCAAGTCTTGGTCCTGTGTGGAGTGTGGACTGTGGTTACTGGTGCACATTCATAAATTCACTTCCCCATTTTGGAGATTCTTCTGTCGACTCAATAAGATATTGACACACAACAACAACACACAACTACCCTGGACCCGAGAAGGAAGTTCAACCTGTGACACTGACTTTGTACAAAACGCTACTGTTCGAGGTTATTTTCCCGGTTCACATGTTGGGGTCACCCTATGCTAGCAGGGCCCTTTCAATGTGTAAATTTCATTAAAATTACAAACAAATCTAACATTTCCACCAGGGTCTTATACAAATGTTTTGGTGGACACGCGGATGTTAACCCATATACATATACAAGCCAATTGTGATGTGTTTAATGACCTTTTTTTACCCACTGACCAGTGTCCAGTGACATGTCATTTGGACCAGTCTCTGCATACAGCTATCATTTCCATTTGACAAGTAATAATGTCTCGTGTAAGATGTGGCACAAGTTGTCAACTTCTAAATGTGTATAATGATTCTCAACCAATATGAACAACTTGACCGGTTATGGACACAACATTTTTGCGTTTTCCTGACCTCAATGCAAATAGTATTTACTTAGGTGGACAATATAGACATTGTCTCATCCTTTCCCGTGCAGACATCCTGTTACAGACTACAGATAAGTAACTAGTACTATATCAAAACAACAGTTGGATTATAAAGTAGTGATACCATCACATCTGTACAGAGCGTCTGTAAAGTGTAAACACAACATTGACCACCACAACACTCCTGGGCTACTCGCCAACGTTGTTAATCATCTATAACATCATATATTTATGCATCCTGTTTTGGTTTATAAGTGATATTTACAGCTAATTTACAGGAAAACAACACATGATGCAATATGACTTATTTGTATGAGGCATCCAATATTTGTCACTGACTCCAATTCTATTTGGTAATCAACAACTATTACTGTGCAAAAGAATACTAAACCGTGAGTTTATATTTTGAGGTGTAGGCCAACTAACAAACGTCCAACCATTGTACCCGTCTGCTCAAATGACGGGTGGACGGGTCTCTGCATAAAGCTATGTAATCATCTCAGGGTTGAAATGGCAAAAAGATTAACCAAACTCCTTCCGAAAGAGCTCTCATGTTTCAACCAATCATATTTTATTAATTTTTGTGACGTTGCAACAGCCATTGCATTGTGCCCATTCATTGCTAAATGTCATAGTAAATTGAACCCATCTATTACAGGTCTCACATGTCTGCTGTTGCAAGTGACTCACGCCACAGACACGGGGAGACAATGACCCTTTGTCTACGTCTCAACACTATTGTGTCTGTCAACCAGTCACCTGTCTTGAGAGATGGTTACATTCATGACAAGGTTATGACACAATATTTAACAATAGTGTGTGTGTCATCTAATTTACATCAACATGGCACAATTGATGTTATGTTAAATTAATTATTTAAACTTTCATCAAATGTGCCATTATCCAGACAGTTACTTGATATTAAAGTCGTAGTACTTTTGCAGATACCTCCAAGTTAGATGGATCTACACGTATCACAGTATGTTATACACAATTACCTCTAGAGATAAATGGAATTTGCAGGCACCTGGGACTATAATATCTAGAGCCAGCACACAACAATAGGCCCATAAATACTGTGTGCACACTACCAGGCAGCACCAACAGAACTGATTTCAATTTAGCAATACTTAACATCGCTAAAATTTGTCACAGGGCAATTCCAGTGCATAATTATATGGTTTAATAAAAAATGAACTCATTGATTTTCTCATTGCAGAAACTTGTAAAATGTAGACATATTTTTGATCAAATGCTATGATTCTGTTTTCAAGAAATATCAGCAGCTGCTCCCAACCAGCTGTGTTGCCAACTAACACACAATATACTGTGTATTCAGGATGCGTTGATCATACATTTAGCTGCCAACCAACAACTCACTCAACAGTTAAAGAAAGGTCAGCTTGCCATAAATGTTCTAAAAAAGGCTTGACTAGTTATACGAGACCTCATAAGATCATAATGTTGTAACCACTATATATATATATATATATATATATATATATATATATATATATATATATATAATATTATATATATATATATATATAACCATATATATATATATATATATATATATATATATATATATATATATAATATATATATATATAAAACCCTTACTATCAACACACACACACATACATATCAACACACACACACACACACACACCACACACACACACACACACACACACACACACACACACACACACACACACACACACACACACACACACACACACACACACACACACACACACACACACACACACACACACACACACACAACACACACACACACACACACACACACACACACACACACACACACACACACACACACACACACACACACACACACACACACACACACACACACACACACACACACACACACACACACACACACACACACACACACACACACACACACACACACACACACACACACACACACACACACACACACACACACACACACACACACACACACACACACACACACACACACACACACACACACACACACACACACACACACACACACACACACACACACACACACACACACACACTAGTGAGTTAACAGAAGCCTACCAAGTGTTGGAAACAACTAGAATTAAAGACAGCATATGCACAATATAAACTATGACAGTGTATAATAGATGATCACAGATTGAGGTGTTTCAGTTACCCCCCCCCAATGGCCTACCAGGATGAACAAGAGTCTTACAATAAGCAATACAAGAATGGATCTAACTCTGACAAGTACATCAATATCAATCACCAATGTGCCCGTTACTTTTGCTGACCTGAAGTCGAATATGTTACTCAATGCATGTGTTCACTAGCAGATATGTACAGTGTTGCTTTAATTGACCTGCCCTATACAAAACCAGACCTAGTCACCTACACTGTACTACTGACACCAATCTAGCGATCACATGCATACATGTATAGTCACATGCATACATGAATAGAAATACAATCGAGATTGCAATATAATTTTATTTCAGTCAGCACGACTTTATTAAATCTTGATGGACTATGTTTGACACTTGCCATGGTCTGATGGTCATGTTTTTTCTGTAATATATTGAGTCAGGATTCAGAGAGATGTATACAGTATACTACACTCACACATGTTTAGCAATACACATATACTTATATGTGTAATTACATTTCTCGCAATGTACATCAAATAACAATACAAACATTTAACTGATCTAGTAGTGTTATATATTCTGGCAGATGCTGAGCCAGCGTACAGACACCTACCTGTGTGACGGCGAGCAGGAACCAACTGTGGAGTTGGTTCATTCCGTCCTTCCGTTTGTTTCTCCTGTTCCACCTTCACGAGCCTCACTTTGGCTGGTGGCGGAGACACCGAGCTTCTGTTCGCAGCCTGTCCATCCTGGGTGAGTCGGGCCACATTTGGCCCAGGTGTTGTCTCATGTGGGGCCACCACAATTGGAATGACAGACTGTGAATGTGTCTTCAGAAGTTTGCGTTTCTTCAGCGGAAGCTTCATGGCATCTATATGATGACTTGGCACAACACCAACCAGAGGCACGTTTTTCACGTCATCAAATTTCTTTGTCAGTTTGAGATTCTTCACTTCACGATCGGATGAGTGCGTGACATGGACAGTTGTCATTGCCGGCGTGACGCTGGACGCTGCAGTAGCTGTCGTTGGAGTGGACGCAGTACTGGAGCAGTGTTTTAGAAGCGCCACATTCTTTATGTCCACTTGTTGACCAGGCTGGACATTGTCCACCCTGTCGCTGGACGGTCGCGCTACCATAAAATTTCCAAGCACAGGTCTTGCTACTGCTGAAGAAATGATTAATGGTTCAGGGAAACAGGTCACGACTGTTGTGTGTGACACGACAGCCGAGGACCAACTGTGACCGCCGGGGTTTTGCTGGTGGTCATGTGTCACGCTTGGATGACCCTCACTTTTCTTTGCATTTGTGCTCACTATAACTTCCTGATTACTGGTTAACCCTTGTCTGGCCATGCCGCAGACTGGAACAGGTAGTGCCTTCACACAGTCCCCAGTATTAGCATTCCAGGGTTCACGACTAACAACAGTTGACATGGCTGAATATCTAAATCTGCTAGCATCTGAGCTGCAATTGCCATTGTTCATCTCAAATGTGCTTTGCATTTTACTATTTATATGTAATTTCTCACCATTGCCACTGGTTATTTTTGCAATTTTGTTGCCATTGTGTGTGGCTAACGTTGCCACAGAGGGCGGTTTACGTTTGAGGTACGTTGCAGTCTGTATTTTGGTCGCTGATTCAGCAAGCCTGCGTGGCACCTTCGCAGTATGGTATTGGAAAGTTGACTGCGGACAATGTTCAGACTGGGCGGGTAGAGACGGCTGTAGCTTTTTTCCGGGCAGGTTTGCCGGTGGAGTCTTCGCGATTGCTGGTAAACTGTTCGCTAGGTCGGCGATGGCCATTGCAGCGAGAAGGCGATCGTCCTCCTCCGTGCTACGAAGAAGCCCCAACGGCGACTGCGCACAGCTGCCGCCTGTCCGTCCGGCAGACGACACACGTAGCTGGTCTTGAATTCGTTCGTTCGGAGACATTTTGTTCATCGTATCACGCATATGAAATTCGGGTCGAATTCCACTTCAAAGTAGCCGAATTTGACAAGTCATTGTTCTCGAACTTACCCCAAACACCAACGTCCTGTAACCGGAAGCGGTTTCGTTTTAGAATGCCCGCAAATGCACTGTTTCGTGGGTTCGTTTTTGCCAAAACACTCCGTCGAATCTCGTAAAATGAAGGGAGCGTTGGGGAATCCCCCGACTTGCGCCGCGCGTGCCCACTCACCACGTGACCCTGTTTGGCGAATTATTGTCGTTTGTTAGATGTAGGGGAATTCCCGGTTTACAAAGGCTTGCTACGGCCGAAGCCAGCGAGCGCGCAAAGAAACTATGCCTACAGATCAGACGCGACCTTACAATTCTTACATGAAAACTGCCCGTTTCTGTTTCATTTAATTGTACGGATGTGCCCTTTAAACATTATCTAACGCCTTTCAGTACATTACTGTGTACACGGAAAGGTACCTAAGCACTAACAGACTAGGGTAACTGCATGGTTCAATTATAATGCAAAATTGGCGCAAAGGAATTTCTAGAGGTAAACACATTTTATCTATTTCTACCAATAGCTTTTTATTAGTTGTGATAAACAGTTATCATGGAATACATTGGTTTACTATTACATGCAATCTACCTAAAATAACAAAATAGTAATAATATCGTTTAAGTTCTATGTAGATTTATAAGGTAGATTGGGGCAGTGCGGCATTGTGGGTAAGACGCCCCAAATAAAATATTTTAATGTCCCATAATTATGGAGTATGACGTCCCCCCACCGCCATGTTACACATATACATGGCAAAATTGCCACATATGTATGACATATTCTATACTACAACATGTAGACTACTCAACGTTATGATAACATTGCATAATAAAATCATGTTAGCAATGACAAAATATTAATAAATTCAATACGTGAGATGAAAATTAATATTAAGACATTATTACACGTCACATACATAAGAGGTTAATCACTTAATATTATTTAAATGTAACAATTGTAATACTATTTGTGTTGCAAATTGTATGCAGTATATTTAAAAGAGTGTGCATATTTATTGAAAAAGAGTTTCCACATGGGTACCATGTGGTGGGCAAACTGAACGTTTTAAAAAGGACAGGGCGAGCTGCACACACACACACACACACACACACACACACACACACACACACACACACACACACACACACACACACACACACACACACACACACACACACACACACACACACACACACACACACACACACACACACACACACACACACACACACACACACACACACACACACACACACACACACACACACACACACACACACACACACACACACACACACACACACACACACACACACACACACACACACACACACACACACACACACACACACACACACACACACACACA
The DNA here is from genome assembly GCA_025642075.2 of Ridgeia piscesae. NCBI lineage: Eukaryota > Metazoa > Annelida > Polychaeta > Sabellida > Siboglinidae > Ridgeia > Ridgeia piscesae. The sequence goes on from JAODUO010001762.1 coordinate 68,206, forward strand.
CACACACACACACACACACACACACACACACACACACACACACACACACACACACACACACACACACACACACACTTGAGACATTGGAGTTAATAAAACAACACCAGTAGCGGCAACTTTGTGAGCACAACTGGACTTAAAGAATCACAGCAATAAGAAGCTGAATGAGATGGACAGGCTGAATGCAGACAAGCATGAAAAGAGAGAACGAAATCAGAACCACAGCAAGGACGCTTGAAAGGAGAAGACAGCAGCTGATACCGGACTGCGTGAGTAGGACTGTGAGAAGGTCGGGTGAAGATGACAGAGGCGAGAGGGGGCTGTTGAGAGGAAACAGTGAAGATCGAGAAAGAATGGAACAAGTGGTTCAACAACAGTGTACCTGACTGATCCAACGAAATGTCACACAAGAGTTGTGTCCGTCATGTGAGCTCACCAGTGGCGTGAGGTGTTTACTATAAGGAATATGCGACTTCACTGCCCTCGGTCCTCATCGCCTCCAGAGTCCATCACTTCAGTCCCTCAGATATGATTGCCTATACACAAGTCTTCAAAGAAGCTGGACCCAGTTATCACGAGGTGGGACCCGAGGACACGTGCACTTAGATCACACCCCGCTCCCGGTCTTCCGATGTTAGCATCGGACAAGACAACGGAGTCTCGCTGATTCTTACACCCCACCGCCACGAGACGTCAGAGTCAGGATGCGACGACAACGGAAAGACTGTGAGCTGTATATCAGCCACCGGAAGCGCGCCCCCAATTTGAGGTGTACCCCGCAGACTACCCTCTCTCGGCCGGCCTCACGTTGTAGTTCTTTGTCACCATCCTGAACAAAACAGAGCGCCAGCCGACACATCCAGGCGCCCGACAAGGTTTGTGTACTGGGCGCCCCGATGGTTGACACCGGGGAAGCAGGCAAAGGAAGATGCTCAGACGAAGAAGGGGAAGAAAGAAGCTGAGGTGGGTAGTAGACGAAGGTGGCAGACGAAGAAGGGGAAGAAAGAAGCTGAGGTGGGTAGTAGACGAAGGTGGCAGACGAAGAAGGGGAAGAAAGAAGCTGAGGTGGGAAGTAGACGAAGGTGGCAGACGAAGAAGGGGAAGAAAGAAGCTGAGGTGGGAAGTAGACGAAGGTGGCAGACGAAGAAGGGGAAGAAAGAAGCTGAGGTGGGAAGTAGACGAAGGTGGCAGACGAAGAAGGGGAAGAAAGAAGCTGAGGTGGGAAGTAGACGAATGGCAGACAAAAAGAGGAAAATGGAAGCAGAATGAGATGGACGGGTCAGGTACGAAAACAGGGTGAAGAAAGATTGCCTGCCGACTAAACGTGGTGGGAAGTAGACGAAGGTGGCAGACGAAGAAGGGGAAGAAAGAAGCTGAGGTGGGAAGTAGACGAAGGTGGCAGACGAAGAAGGGGAAGAAAGAAGCTGAGGTGGGAAGTAGACGAAGGTGGCAGACGAAGAAGGGAAGACAGAAGCTGAGGTGGGAAGTAGACGAAGGTGGCAGACGAAGAAGGGGAAGACAGAAGCTGAGGTGGGAAGTAGACGAAGGTGGCAGACGAAGAAGGGGAAGACAGAAGCTGAGGTGGGAAGTAGACGAAGGTGGCAGACGAAGAAGGGGAAGACAGAAGCTGAGGTGGGAAGTAGACGAAGGTGGCAGACGAAGAAGGGGAAGA
>JAODUO010001763.1:0-2500 GCA_025642075.2 Ridgeia piscesae
CAGGGTCCGCAGTAATTTGGCTCGCAACCAGCACGCACCTCATCCTGGTCCGCAGCCCGCAGTAACTTGGCCCGCAGCCCGCCCCGCAGCTCGTCCCGCAGTAATTTGTTAAAAGTCAGCACGCAGCCCATAACAGATTGAATATACAACATAGAATAACTAAAAATAACTAATCGTTAGTACTCCTACTGAATTTATTAATTAAGTTTCATTTTTTTATTGACCAAAATACTTTTAATTGGGTATATATATATATGACTAATTATATTTTATATTCACCTGTCTTGTTTAACCATTTAATTACTTGAAATTCAATTAACCACATTTTTCAGTCATATATAAATAATTATGTTGGAAGTCACAGTGGTCCTTCACCATCACACCACTGAGCATACCAGATATGCTAAAATCCACTACCAGGTAGTCAGTTGTGACCTGTGACCAAGGTGGACCCAGATGCAGTTAGCAAAACAGGCCTCTTGCCGTGGCCTGCCTGTCTTTTGATCTTGGCTTCCATGCCCCTTGGCCCCTTCTCTATAGCCCTGCTAGATGGCCGCTGCTAAGGCCTGCTATTGTGTCAGTGCCTCAGCGGTGGTGCAAAGTTAGAAGAAATATTTGCTGAAGGGAAGGAAGAAGCATCCCAAGCCACGTAGGATTTTCAATTGTTTTACACTTTTGTAGTTTTGCAATTTTACAGACTGGGTAATTGAGTATTCTACGAGACATGACCATTACTCAGTAATATATTGTACATTAGACACCAGCCTATACTTATCATTTAAATGAAATCTGTATTAGAACCCCTGAAGAATAGTTTAAATTTTGTTACTAAATACGTATTAATATATTAGAGCCAATATCTTGTAGCAAATGTTATACACATTGGACATGTTATAAAGAAATGAAACGTTTCTGCTAAGAGTCAACAATAGTAATATTTCCACAGATTAGCATTTGTGGGCACTGGGCAGTAAAACTGATTCCCACCAGCTTGCTAATTCCCTTTGTGTGTTAGACACAGTCTGGTTCAGATAAGCAAGATCTTTGTCCAAGCCAGGTATCCCCAAATAAATAAGTCTCTTTGGGAGTTATTCAAACATCACTCAGCTTAGCAAGACAATCCAGCTTGGTGAATGGTGATACATGAGAGATTCAACTTGGCTGTCAGCTAGGGCTGTCATCATTGCCATGGTTGTGTAAAAAGGACAGTCCTTGGCGATCTGTGCCACAATAACATTATTTGGCTACCTGACTGTAGTGCGCTCACTTGTCAAAAGTTCAGAAGAACTGTTTAAGTAGCCGTGTATGCAAGACCAAACCTTTGTAATAGTGTAATCACCGTATTAACTAGACAGTGTCTGAATAACATTATGTTGTGACCTTATTTCATGTAACATTTCCTAGGCTAAATTGTTCCTTTTTCTGTAACTTATGTGAATTATTTCCTTATACACTTATTAAATGACTAATACAGGCAGGGCAAAACAACGAAACAGTGACATATCCTGAATGTTTTCAGCAGTTTTATCACAATGTTCTGTTACGAGAATGACCACAGGCAAGATCATTTACCAAAATGTCATGGATCTGGCTAGCATAACATGATTTATGCATGCGCCATGCATGCAGTCATGCACGACATCTAGGCTGCATGCACACATGCATAAATATGCATGCATGCATGCATAGCATTTGACACAAACGTGCTGCCATGCACAATATACATAGTGTCATACACACTAAGGGCAATCAAATAATTCCACAACGAACAGGCACAAACAAAGTGCACATTTTGAGACATATTGGGCGGGCTGGAAAGGTGAGCGCGCCCACCCCGCAACTATATCATTCGCCCCGCCCAACTACTCCGCGATGTCACAGGCCCTGCGGCTCTCCTGCATGGCGAGACACGGACAGAGCGTCGGGGAAATGGTGAACCTGATGTCGGTCGACAGCGAGAAGGTGAAGGAGATGTTCAACTGGCTCGACGCGTTGTGGTTCCCCTTCTTCACTGTCGTCCTCTGTATCGTCTTCTTGTGGCAGGTCGTCGGCGTCGCAGCACTCTCCGGGCTGGCGCTTCTCTCCATACTCATCCTCGTCAATGCCGTGTTCCTCGGAAGCAAAATGGCGCAGTACCAGGTACATTTCCTTATTATACATTTACAAAGGTGCTTGTCCATTATAGCTCCCTGGCGTTTCAAGCAATCTAATGAACACTGGAATTGTCTATTGACTCTGAAATCGATTAACCGTTTTAAAATGATGCGGTCTCTAAGAATTTAAAGTGAAGGTAAGTTCTTATAACGCAGTATCCGGTCCTCAGGACTGCTCAAAGCGCTTTTAAACTTTACTTCCCTGGCAGACACCGTTCAATTAAACACCGTCTCAACTTCTCTGACAAGCACCCAGCCACATGCTACAATTAATGCGCGAAGTATTCTTTTATAAAGCTGATTGAACTGTAGCAACGCAAAGTGAAAACACTTGCCCAAGGTTTTAA
>JAODUO010001763.1:10000-15000 GCA_025642075.2 Ridgeia piscesae
GTCAACTATACATGTTAGTGGGGAGCTAGCTGGTACACAGTTAAAGTAGTTGTGGAAAACAGTGCTGCTATGTATCATCTTTAAGAAATTCGCGATACACAATCGTGCGACTATTTTAATAGTTGATACTTTAAATGAATTTAGTTAATGGTATTACTGTTGGTTTGCTTCTTCAGAATTGATCTCCATGTGCCACGTGGAAGACTCGTGGCCATTGTTGGTGACGTGGGGAGCGCCAAGTCATCGCTGTTGTCGGCAATGTTGGGAGAAATGACTCGTCTTTCGGGAACATGTGCTGTGCAGGTTATTAGTTTGATATATCCAGACAACAGTAGTAGTAGTGGTAGTAGTAGTAGTAGTAGTAGTAGTAGTAGTAGTAGTAGTAGTAGTAGTAGTAGTAGTAGTAGTAGTGGTAGTGGTAGTGGAGTAGTAGTAGTGGTAGTGGTAGTGGTAGTGGTAGCGGTAGCGGTAGCGGTAGCGGTAGCGGTAGCGGTAGCGGTAGCGGTAGCGCAGCAGCAGTGCCGAGCGTGTTAGCAGCTGCCGTCGCTGCGCGCTCGCAGCTCAGCAGCAGCCAGCAGCAGCTGCTGTGCTGCTCGTGCCGCCGTTGCCGCTGCAGCTGCCGCAGTATGCGCAGCTGCGTCGCTTGCACGCTCGCCGCGCCGCGCGCGCCGCAGCGTTGCGCTGCCGCGCCGCTGCTGCGCCGCTGCGCTGCCGTGCTGCCAGCGCGTGCGCCGTGCCGCGTGCGGCTGGTAAGCAGCAGTGCTGCACGTTGCTGTGCGCTGCTCTGTCGTTGCGTTGTCGTGCGTGCTGGTTGCGTAGCGCGCGCTCACGTGCTGCTGTCCGTGTTGCGCCGTGCTGCCGCTGCTGCGTGCTGTGCCGCCATGCCGCCGCTGCTGTCGCTGCCGCTGTGCTGCTGCTGTTGCGTCGCTGTTGCTGCCGCTTGCGGGCTGTGTCTGCTAGCTGCTGCTGCTGTGCCGCTTGCTGTGTCAGTTGCTGTTGTGCGTGTTGTTGCCGCTGTTGTGTTGTTGCGTGCTGCTGTTGTGCAGTTGTTGTATGCTGCTGTGTTGCTGCCCCTCGTGTCGCTGCGTGACGTACCGTTAACGCTGGTGATGGAGACATTGGAGCGGCATTGTCATTGAGTAGGATGTAGGAGTAGAAAGCGAGTGCGTCACTTTGAGCAGCTCAGCGCAGTAGCATGCAAGCAGTCAGCAGCAGGTAGCAGTAGCAGTAGAAGTGGCAGCGGCAGCGGCAGCGCAGCGGCAGCGGCAGCGGTCAGCAGGTAGCGTAGCGTAGCGGTAGCGTGGGTAGCGTAGCGGTCAGTAGTAGCAAGCAGTAGCAGTAGCAGTAGCAGTAGGAGTGAGTAGAGAGAGTAGCAGTAGCAGTAGCAGTGGCAGTGGCAGTGGCAGTGGCAGTGGCAGTGGCAGTGGCAGCGGCAGCGGAAGCGGCAGCGGCAGCGGCAGCGGCAGCGGCAGCGGCAGCGGCAGCGGCAGCGGCAGCGGCAGCGGCAGCGGCAGCGGTAGCGGTAGCGGTAGCGGTAGCGGTAGCAGTAGCAGTAGCAGTAGCAGTAGCAGTAGCAGTAGCAGTGCAGCAGCAGCAGTAGCAGTAGCAGTAGCAGTAGCAGTAGCAGTAGCAGTAGCAGTAGCAGTAGCAGTAGCAGTAGCAGTAGCAGTAGCAGTAGTAGGACACTGTACAAAAATGTCCGATCGGTCACGGAGATGTCCGATCTGTCTCTTTATGCCCTCACCACTGGCGTCGTGACGTCACTTGCAGATAGCAAGGTACACGGTTTAAAAAATGTACCTCGTGCACCAGTCCACTCGCATTCCTATATGCAGCCAATGAAATAATTGCGGAACATGTGTGTGTGTTTTCATCGCCTAACATTGTTGACGAGACGTGCTGCCGAGATTTGAACTCTTTGGTGTCGGTTGATTTGTCCATTGTGCAACCGCCCAGTTCAGCAGTTAAGGCGGCTGCAGATCTACACAACGAGACATGTTCTCGTGTCAACATATGACGACTTCTGCCGATTAGGCGCATATGCTAGTAGGTTGAACACGAGGCGGTCTACCTGTATGGGTGGATGGAAATAGCAGTATATATGTTCCTGGCTGCATCTGTTTGTGGCAAAGTAAGTCCACGAAATTTCAGTCATTCGTGAGAATGCACATTTTTTGTGACTTCAGCACTGTATAAGCTCGGTTTTGTCACTGTTGAATTTGAGTTGCTGTATCAACATCCATTCGCTAATCTCGGCGCTGCACTGCATAAGCAGGGTTAAGTCAGCTGGATGTCATCAGCGAATATACGACAAAGCACTGGGCATCGACAGAAGGCGTCGTGCCGTGAATACATCTGGACGTCACCGGCATATAGATCGGTGTTGCGTTCGAAGAAGGCAAACCGATCGTAAATACCATGACTTGTGCAAAGACGTTACATGGCCTGAATCAAACGAGCTGAATATCCTTCTATTCAACAAACACATTTTTCTTTGTTCTCGAAACTGTTTTTGGTGTAATTGCTCTAAGGTTCGTTCGTGGTGACGTAGTGTTAACATAACGTGTTTAATTACATTAATAATATGTTTTAAACGTTGCTTGTCTTATTAATCTTTATGCATGCCAAATTTGGCTAAGTCGATTTAGTATTATATTTTGGTTATTTATTGTATTGAATTAAATAATTTTTTAAACTTATTTTACTCTATTTATTTAACCTATTTACTAAACTGAAATGTTTTGAAATAACTTATTATATATTATCTAAGGGCAGGAGTGTAACCCAAATACATGGCGCTTTTCAAATCATTCCAAATAGTAATGATAACATTTAACAGTGTTCAACTCCTCTTTCCATAGTCTTGAAAGTTAAGCAATTTCGTTGATTCCGCGTTGCCTCAGTTCGTTTATCTCTACTAAAACACACTTGCGAATAATCTTCACCTTAAAAACCCGAATAGTCATTCATTTTCCCAACAATCTTGGATTACATCCGGGCGGACATGGTTTATTGCGCATGTGCATGTTTGATGATAAATTATGCATGCAGTAAGAACCACCACAAATTTTTTTCGGTTTAACAGATACCGTCGTGAAAAAAATTCTTACAATGCTTCATAACTTCAGCTGACTCCACCATTCGTTTTTTGCTGCAGGGATCCGTGGCCTATGTGCCGCAGCACCCGTGGATACAGAACGCGACTCTACGCGACAACATCCTGTTCGGCCGAGTGCACGTCTCCACACGGTACCAGGAGGTCATCTCCGCCTGCGCCCTGCTGCCGGACCTGCAGACACTGCCGGCCGGAGACAACACGGAGATCGGAGAGAAGGTAACAGTCGGAAACATTGAGACCAGATGTCATATATAACTTGTTCTTTCTGAGATATTGATAAGTGTAGCGTGGATGAAGTGACGTCAGTGAAGGAACAACTAAATTGTATTATACAGCGTCGTTAGGATTATAGGATAGGCAAATTCGTCGGTGCAAGCATTTGTATTTGTACTTAGTTGCAAATACACACTGACACACAATACACAAACCCATCCACGCACGCACACACACATATACATACATACACACACACACACACACACACACACACACATATATATATATATATATATATATATATATATATATATATATATATATATATACATACAGACAATCGCACATATACAGATATAGTTTACAACCACCGAGAAAGTTACTTTAATTGTCTATTATTCTTGCTCTGCCTTATGGCATTAATCTGAGTGGCGGCCAGAAACAGCGAGTGAATCTAGTTCTTGGTGAGCCTTATTATCTCCTGGTTATAGGGTAGGCCTCAGCGGCGGTCACATAGAGCGAGTGTTCTTGGTGTAATTTACTGTCTCCTGGCTGTAGGGCATTAACTTGAGCGGTTGTCCGAGACACCGAGTGAGTCAAGCTCTTGGTGGGTCTTACCATATCCTGGTTGTAGGGCATTAATCTGAGCGGCGGCCAGAGACACCGAGTGAGTCTGGCGCGGGCCGTCTACCAGGACACCGACGTGTACCTTCTCGACGACCCGCTCAGTGCAGTCGATGTCCACGTCGCCAAGCATCTCTTCCAGCACGTCATCGGACCGACCGGTCTACTCGCGCATAAGGTGGGCCACGACCTCAGACAGGCAGCGCAATGCTGGCTTAACTGGACACACACAGATTTGGGTTTAGATGATGTGGTAAACTACGATTTGTTGATAATATCCCAGTGTACAAATGTGCGGAAGAGTCCTGGTCCTGATGGCATTTCCGTTCAGATTTTGACGAATTGTGCCACTAAGTTGTGTAATATCTTCCACTTCATCTTTCAAGACTCTCTTGGTTTACAGGAATAAGTTTCTACCTTCTTCGTCTTACAAGCCCAAAGCATTTTCGTCCAGCAGCGTTGACATCGCATGTAAACAAGAGTTTTGAAAACAATAATTAAGACCACCATCATGGACAGTACATAGCATCTTCTAGATTCTTATGAACGATGTAATTATTTTGGATTAATAAAGTGTTATTCTATTTGTATTGCATGTGACGATTATGTATTTGTATTTTTTTTTGTATTTGTAGACAAGGCTCCTTGCCACGCACAACATCACAGTGCTGCCATTGGTCGACATCATCGTCGTTCTCAATGAAGGTCGTATCGTCGACGTGGGAACTTACGAAGAGGTGGCTACGCGAACTGAGACTTTTACCAGGCTTCTAAAGGCGCATAGCGAAGAGACGTCTAAAGTGCATGGTATTGAATGAATGTCAACATCATAAAAGAACTCGAAAACATATGTACGCTCACGTACATACACGTAAACATACATTCGTACACACGCATACATCTCTCGCATATACACACGAGCACGTACATACATACATACATACATACATACATACATACATACATACATACATACATACATACATACATACATACATACATACATACATACATACATACATACATACATACATACATACAT